>DWNR01000661.1:0-18306 GCA_018250455.1 Polygonus leo | reverse complement strand
GGGGCCCGCCGCCACTCTCATAGTCCTCCAATTAGCAAGCAATTTATTGTGTTTCGCTCTTGGCGAGGCTTGGCGTGTTTGCTCGCTATACTTACACCCTAGGCAAACACCAGATCATCTTTAGGTACGATTCAGTAGTCCTGGGGGTTGATTACAGATGTCCATGGGCGGCAGTGACCACTTGCCAGCATGCTAGTTTGCCACGAATTGCCTGATTGATTGATCTCCCATTTTTAAAAATGGCCAATAGGTAGGTCTTCAACCAAAGTAATACTTTACAAAGAATTATAATGAAAACTATGATCTTTTCGAATTTATAGTAAGTACATAAACATGTTCAAGTATTATTGTGTAGTTAAGTATAAGCATTCTGTGTTCTTGAAGTCACCTTTGAACACTTCTGGAATGATTAGGCGTAAGTGATTGTCTGCTAGCTATGTACTACATATTTATATAAATACCTAACAACTTTATTTTTCCAGAGAAGAAGGTAAATATTAAAATCCAGCAAATAAATAATCATATTGATTTATTCAAATAATTATTATATACTTAATACAAACAAGTATCTTTCGAGGCCCACTCCAGTCTAAGATGTCACAAAGTAAAAGATATTATACATAATTTTATAGAATAATAATAACAATTAGGTACCAATTTATTATGTAAGATAATGATAATGTCATTACATTATCATTATCTTAAATAATATTATTTGGGTGGCAGGAACACTACCCTTTCGAGCAAAACCAAAACATATTTTAGGTATACATATAAAGCTGAAATATGATAAATGTAATTTCATTCATAGTGCCATGTACATGTTCGGTTGCATAGTTTTCCAAACATTTCAACACCACATAAATGTGAATCCATGTACTCACATTGTTACTATTATAATTATATATTGCCATAAATACTATATATATTATTAATAATATTTTCTTTAATAACTTATCATAATGTCGGAATGTAATATGCATAATTAAAACTTTAAGATTAAAACAAAAGAAGGTAAAAATAAAAATCGTCAAAAAATTACTGTTACAACATAATATGTGTAACCAATGGGAGCGTTTACAATATACACATTATCTATATATATAAAAATCAATGTTTGTTTGTTTATTTGTCCTTTATGGACTCTGAAATGGTAGGTGATAGAGCACTGATGTCTGCAGCAACTTTGTTCAGAATTCTCTGAATAAAGTTTTGGTACCAAAATTATATTGATCAGTCACATGGTTGACGAGTTACAGTTGAAAAAATATATATTTTTTACTTATCAATAGGTATTTGTAGCAATGGACCCTGGGTACCACTAGTCTCATATAAAATAAATCTTGTTACCCCACCACAGTCTATATTGCTTTTTATTCTTAAAAGTAATTATAGATAACAGGTTTTTAAAGTACAGTCCATGTCCATTTTGCTAAAATTTGTACTTTACCTAACTGTAAATGCTATTATTAGCTCACTGGACCAATGATAAACAATTGATAAATTTATTAAATAACCACCATTACCATATACTAAATAACAAGAAAACATAATTATAATGTCAAAACTTATTAAATCTATTTGTCTTGCAAATCATACAAATTTTAAGATGCCCACATATAAAAATATATGTCTTGCCAATGATTTAAATATTGTATGATAGGTCCACATACAAATGCCATGAGTGGCAACTTTTTGGAAGCAGAGTTCAGTACATTTTCAATAACATTCTTAGAATAGCCATTATACATTGGACTACGTAATAGATACAGCACCAGGGTTAATTTTCTGCGACTTATCTCCAATCTCTGCTCATAGGACAATGTTTTTACATGTCGATTGTATAGTTTAAAACTGGCTACATCAATGCCCAAAGCAACAAGCCATTGCTTCCATGCCTTTGTGCCAAAAAGTCTCATAGCCATAAGATGTATCAATGGCTTTAAAATATGCAACAATTCAGCATGCAGCAAGTCCTTCACTTCTACACCTGGAGTCATATCATCTTGGATCTTGATAGGTTGCCAATCGCGCAAGGCTACTGGAGGCGCACCATCAATGCGTCGCACGACGCGCCCAGAGCGCTTCAGAGTAAAAAATGAGGTCGTAGTATCTTCTGAATCTTTACCTTCGGTGTATTTTTTTCGTTGTAACACTGGTACAGGAGGATGAGATATAGGTAACTCTTTAAAACGGTACAGCAATACCATGGCTGAACAACATTTGAACATTTGTAAGAGCGTCGCTGCTGTCCACTTTCCACGTGTTCCCCACTTACTCTTAACAACCAATTCAATAAAAACCTCACAATAATGTATTATGGTTAACCACATTTTAATTTGTTCTCGAAGTCCATATTGAAGTTCCGGCCCATAAGCTTCCTTTATGAGCTTATCATTGAACAACGAAAGAAGTTTAGAGAGAGAATATACGAATTCTGAGACGATTGGCGATTTGTTAATCTTACCGGCGACAAAGTACGACGACCATGTAGCAACTGTCTCCACGTCAGTAACTATACTTGGGTTATTCACCACCCAACGCTTATATTTTACGTACAGGTCGAATAGAAGTGAATCTTTATTCATATTGTGTTTATAAAGGTTATGAGCTTAATAATATTATGTACTGTAAACGTTAACTTATTTATTACTATCAATTAAATATTTAAACAATGACAAGTTAACAGGTAAATAGTAAATTTAATACGCAGACCAGGATTATCATTATCTCTCACTTATGTTATGACATGACTTGGCGTAATAATAGTAGTAAATATCTATTCTATACTCCGTTTTAGTTCTAATTAGGTACTTTAGAGAAAATGACAGCTTCCTAACGTCAAAGTCATAAATAATGTTGCCTGCTTATTTTTTGGTACTGATTTCTCCGTGTCCGATAATTTAAATCGTAATGTTTTATCGAAAAATAGCGTACACGTTACTATTTCAATTTTATATTTGTAATAATATTTGTGATAAGTGAAATTTCATTGAGTATAAATACCTCTTGTATTTATACTCAATGAAAGCGTAATTTTTAGCTTAACTTAATTCAATCTTGTATGGTATTAAAATAATAGAGAAAAATAAATTATTTCATTATAGATATCATAATAAAACAAAGGAATAAAAATAATTAATATTATAAAATTATATTGTGTCAGATTATGAGCATAATAACTTTCTTTCTTCGTTGTCGACTGAAATCGTGAAAACTCGTGAATAATCGGTTTCTTTTCAGCCAATCACGTAGCCCTAATCTCGGCCTGTAATTTCGTACCGCCCTCACTTCATTTCCCTCTCGCGTTTGCGTCGCGAATATCAGCGTCGTCTTGGATCTCGTCCTTGTGTCATCGGGAAGTGGAACAGGAAGAGGAGGCATTTAAAATTAGTGTTTTTTTATTGAAATGCTCTATATTTTTATTGTGAAGTGTTAAATTTATCCAAAATGTACGAAGACGAGGCGGTACAACAGGAATACGCTCGTGCAGGGTTGGGGAGCGTATTTGAAGATTTCGATGAAGAGCAGGACATGGACAAGAAGGATGCCCTGTGGTTAGGAGGGGTAGTTCATTGCTTTTCGATATTATCATCGATTTGCAATCGCAAGGAACTCAAGAAACATATTGGTAAGCAATTGATTGAATATTCAATTTGAGTGGCGCCCATATTCCCGGGGGTCGATCGATCGAGTGCACCTCCGGCCGCATCCAAGGTCGCTGCGCTACGCATCGTCGCGAGAGGATACATTTTTACAAAGCGACCTATTGTTTACGATTACTCTTGTAAAAAAGGTTTGTTATGTTTATATTATAATTTATGAGCAATTTGCGAGTGGCGAAATGATTTTGCTACTTGGAATTTGCTTATATTATATGTTGTGATTGACTCGCTTTACCTTATGACCTTTCGAGAAGGCGGCGGGTGGGGTGCTCGTAAGCCAAAAATAGCCTTAGACCCCTAGATAGGTATTGATTTTCTGCAATGCAGATACGGCGGGGGCGGAGCGGGTGGTTCTATCCGAAGGCGTAAGACGGGTTAAATATCAAAACTTATTGTACTTATAATATATTTCTCCGCAACTAGATTATATTTTTAATGAAGGTTTATCTTAACATTAACTTAAAAACAAAAACAATTACACCAGATTTAATTACATTGAACTATGTAACAGACTTGAAATCTCAGACACAACCTTGGTTGTTCCAATTTATCAATGGTTCCATGTTCCAAAACATGGCAATAAAACACACCTGATGATTCAATTCAACTGTACCTGAGCTAATATGTCCATGTCCATGGTACAATACAATTGTCCATGGTAGTGGATTGTGACCTACATACTACTTTCTGATTCTGAAAGGACAACCTTACCTAGAAATTGTTATGAAACTGTTATACGGTACAAACATAAAGTGAACTATAATAAAATATTTTTTACTCTAACTCAATCAGTAAACATTAGCTTGCTAGAAACTTTATTTGGAATAAAAAATATTCACATCATTGGTCAAAATAATGTCTGGTCATCAATTTTGAATCAAATATTCATTAAAATATAAAATACCATAAAAGTGGGTACCATAGATAGACTCAGACCCATTGTAATTTTGCATATCAAGATATTAACAATTAATCTGAAAATGTCCAAAAATCTCTTATAATATAAAAAAGTACTTGTTGCAGAGGATGACTGGGAGGTGTCCCTTGATTCCATCACTGATATGGTGTATCTAGGAGCAGGTGCTCAAGGTGTTGTATTTGGTGGTAATTTGAATGGCGAACTGGTTGCTGTGAAGAAGCTGCGTGATAAGAGTGAGACAAACATTAAACATCTGCGCAAGCTTAATCATGACAACATTGGTATGTATTCTAAAGTAAAAGTAACTGATTTGTATATATATATGTGCTGGGTTTGTTAACTCATTTTGTGTTCTTAACTTTCCAGTTCGCTTCCGAGGTGTGTGCACGGTCCCGCCTACCTTCTGCATTATAATGGAGTATTGTCAGTATGGGCCATTGTTTGATTTCTTGCACAGCGAGGCCTCCTTTTCTACCAAACAAATATTAAAATGGGCAAAGGAGATAGCCCTTGGCATGAGCTACCTTCACAGCCATAAAATTATCCATCGTGACTTAAAAAGTCCAAAGTAAGTCCTTAGTATATTTTTTATCTATTTAAGCCATATGATTGAAATTTATTAATAAATCTATATTGTGTACCTATTTAAAAAAAATCTTTACATTTTAGTGTCCTAATATCCGATAACTTGGTAGTGAAAGTAAGTGACTTTGGAACCAGTCGTGAGTGGAATGACGTCAGTGCAACCATGAGTTTCACAGGCACAGTGGCGTGGATGGCTCCTGAAGTAATCCGCCATGAACTTTGTTCAGAGAGGGTTGACGTATGGTCATATGGAGTTGTGCTTTGGGAATTATTAACTCAAGAAGTTCCATACAAAAATATGGAAACTCATGCAATTATGTGGGGAGTCGGGACCGATTCCATTTCACTTCCAATTCCAAGCTCATGCCCGGCAAGCCTACGAGCTCTACTAAACCAGTGCTGGCACCGCAACCCAAAGAACCGGTACATAAAATAAATTAACAATCATTTTATTAATAATTTTATTTACAGATGTTAGATATATACTTAATTACCAATAAACACTGATTGCAGACCCCCATTTAAAATAATTGCTGCACATCTGGAAATTGCTGGGGATGAGCTCAATGCCATACGTGCTGATAACTTCAGTGCCACTCAAGCACTGTGGCGTGAAGAGATTCAAACTGACATGAAAAAGATTCTGAACAGGTAAATTTCTATAAATTACATTACATTTTAAAGTATATTATGCAAGTTCAATGTAAGCTTGGATTAAGAAAATTCAATGTTTGTTTTCTAAATTGAAATTCATTTTTAGAAATAATGAATCGCTTGAAGCTGTTGAAACCAACACTCAACGCAAGGAAGAGCTAAAATTGGCTCGCACTACACGCAATATTTATGAACAGCAATTAAAGAGAGCCAATGATTTGTACATGGAGGTGTGTGCTGTTCGACTCCAACTGGAGGAGAGGGAGAGGGAGCTGTCTGAGTGAGTACTAGGCAATATAATGTTACACACTAGTTTGTAATAATAAAATAAAAAATAAAATGTTTTTTAAATTTGTCATTTCACTACACTCTTTATGTCACAAACATATTTGTTAAGTTCAAGTGTATAAATCAAATGTTTTAAAGATATATTGATAATATTACAGACGTGAAAAAGCATTGAGGGAGTGTCGTTGCTGCTTCCGCAAGAAGCTAATTCACTACCAGCGTCAGTTTTCTTCTTCGTCTGATGGGGTGCGAGGTAACGTCGCCATGAATATGGCCAACGAAAATTCCCCTCGCCGCCGCAAGAAGAAACAAGCCGACCAGAATAAGCCAGCGCAACTCATCGTTAACTTTGAGCCCAAACGTGCTAATGACAGCCATGTTGTAACGCGCAAGATGGGAAATTGCCGTGGCACAGCTTGCAATTGCGCTCAAGATTTCGCCAAAAATAACAACTTCGGGCTCACTCTAAACGATACTAAGGTTGACACCGTCGTGGAGAACAATGGTAACATTGTAGTAAAGGAGAAAGTGTACAAGAACGACAATGAGAAGTTCTTGGCGGAACTCGCTGCTCGAAAGGTCTAAATCCTCTTTCTTCTCGTTACAGATGATACCTTCATTGCTGTTTTCTTTTAAATTAATAACAGAGAATGAAAAGATCTTATGTTTGTTTATGAATGTTTAAACACAATTGTCATTTTTATTACAACCGGTTTTAATATTTCATAAAGAATATGGAAGGGAAGGATCTTTATTTTGCGTTTGTATGCACACAGATGCAGTGCACTAGCTATTTATTCCTGGATATTAAGGTATATCGTAGTCTTTGTGTTGAGGAAATGTAGAGAATTATAGGCCTAACTGATCTCATTATTTTCAGTAAAATAGTCTTATTTGTAGAATTTTATTTAATTTCCTATTCATACTTAAGAGTGTACACTATGTGTTGTATAAGTAGAATTTGATGTTCGAATATTAAATAAAACTGAAATATTCTTGGGAGTTAATAAAAAAATACATGTTTAAGAAAATAATATTGTTCTCGTTTAATCATCATTCAATATAGTAAAATGAGTGTGTTAATTCACTTAATTATTGTAATTCACATTTAGAAAATAGTTAAAACTTAATTGTAGATCTATATTACTATATGAGATTCACAAACAGCTTTTAGACAATGTTTGTTTCGCTGTGGTTATTTCCTTTGTCATGTTCAATTGTACTGAAATCTTACAACATTCCACAAGTTTAAAAGCGATCCTTTCCTTATAAAGCTATATGTATATTTGTCTTATAGGTTGTTTATAGTAAATAATTTAAAGGATACAGGTAATATTTTACACAGGGAATTGAAAGAATTTATGTATGTCGCTTGGATGTATTGGAAAAAATATATTCTATCAAGTTTGATACTCTAAATTCGACAGTCTGTTGGACACCATAACAATTAAAAGCAAATTAAGTGAGTGTATGATAGAAATATTTCAAATATAAACACAGGTGGATTTGTGTGAAATATGACCTCTTTCTGGAACTAGATGTCTTTTTATAATCGTAAGTACCCTTCAAGTACCTTAAGACTTACTTCTGCTAGTCTTACATACTTGTGCTTTGTTTGAAAACTTGATTGTTTACAACTAAATTTAAATCAAGATTGTTGAATTTGTCTTACTCTAATTATTTTGATCAAATATAGTTTAACAAATTACCTAGTACTGGTCACCGCCAGTCTGAAAAATACGCGACTCGAACTTTTATATATAAAATAATGAGTACAATATTACGAAGACTTTTTCTAAAATTATTTCGAATATAAATTATATTGATTATAGAGAGGCCAAACAAAAGCAATTTGGGATAGTCAGACATTTTTGTAATATGAAGTGACGTATTCGCCCAGTGATTCGGTTCTAGCTATGCAAATACATTGGCCTAAGTACTTAATAAATTCAGTCGATAATGATTTCCTTATAGGTAAATTCTTTAATTTAGTAGAGTTTGGATGTTTTTTTATATGTAAGGAGCCGATAAAAATAATCAGTATGTATTCTTGTCATTACTTAAACTACTACTGTTTTTACTGTGTTACTACAAATTCAGCTTTCTCTACTCAACACCAGTATTTAGTTCGATGTTTGGTAAAACTGCTTTATGTCCTCATACATTCCGCTGATAATTACATCAAATTGTATTTTAATGTTGTCAGATTGACACATTTCAATATTTTATTTTGTTATTATTTTTAGAGGATAGTCTTTTAAATCCAAATAGTTTGTGATATATTTTTTTTAAATTTCAGTTTGTTTTCGTTTCTGTTTTACGTATGTACGTAATATAATGAATAAGTTTATGATAGTTTTATTTAAATGTAACGCAAGTTTGGGATCAACATCTTTTGAATAAAATTAATAAAAATATAAATGAAACAACCAATGCAAATCGCCTGCTCTTACAAGAAGTACATGTTGACGTATAAACCGAATTTATGAAATATAAACGTCATATACATGTTACCATCTTAACTTCGCTCCAGCTATGCGCTTATGGAGCCAAACGAAAATATGCAAAAATAACACAATCTAAAAACAGAACTACTATTTTTTATTTAAATTTTCATCTTTATAAAGGTTGCCCTATTTTGTAAAGTAAATCTTCTGGCAAATAAATATTTTTATATATATTCTTTGCTGCTTTTATCGATATTTGTTTTCTTAAGAAGATGTGTAACAATTGTGATAAATGAGATTAGAAATATTATGGAGAGGTAAGAAGGCGGCGAAAGACGAAAGGAGGTACGAAAATTGGGTGGAGGCATCTTCGTGTCTGTTTATTTGAAGTCTCCGTATAAGAATATTTTGAAATTAATTTTATGTTTGTTTTGAACATTCCTAGTTACCATTTTATACTTTCATTTAATTTATTTTATATTAAGGTGCACAAATGGCGTACTTTTAGTTAATGTTTTTTTATTAATTTATGGCGTTCTATTTAAAGACTTATTTTATATTTTTAACTTTAATAATATATAAATGTACTATTTTCAAACCTAAATATACAAAACATAATTTTAATTATTTATTTGTAAGCGGTAAACTATAGACTGCACTTAGTTTAAATCTTTTTGATGTAATTTACTATTTCTATAAAAAATCTACCAGTTACAAATGTAGGCCCTCCTTCATCATACATTTTGGACAGTGACATTTCTTCTATAAAATAGGTACAATTGGTAATTCCTATCTTAAAATAGATCCTTAAAGTTTTTCTCGAATAGTTTAAGCAAATGTATTTTGTTTGCGAGCCCTAAAGCTTGATGTCCCGGTTGTGGAAATTGAATCTCGTTTTAAGCATTCCTTCATGTAGTCAATTGCAATTTGGTTTAAGTATAATTATTGGATGTTACACTCAGACTATTTTCGGAATAAAGGACGCAGGTCATTACGAAAACAATGAATTGAACAACTACGATGCGTATCCTTTTAATCGTAGAATATGTCTTAAATTTAACAGTAATTAAGAAAAATATTTTCTCGATGTCTCTTTGTGAGGGCTTTATAGAATTAGTTAATAGTTCATATATGTATATCTTGTTTAGAGATAATATATGTCTAATAAAATGTTTAATATTACAAAAATTGTCTTCTTTTGAACTAATATGTTCCTTAATCTTTTGGATCTGTAATAAAATAATTATTAAGCCTAATTTATGGTCTATTGTGTCCATATGGTGTAAACTGAATAAATGAAATAAATAAAGGTAATTTTTATTTCTTTTAACCTCAACATCACTCGAGGGTATTAAGTAAAATTGAGTAAAACATTTTATAAACGTACCTAAAACCTATTCTATTTTTTCTGTATTTCATCGGTTAAATTTAAAAATCTATTTTAACTAAAAACTTCATGACTAAGTGATATTATTGAATTTTAAATATATAAAAGAAAATATCACATGATTTTTACATAATTTTCTCTTTAAGTAAATCCTTATCTTTATACATCTCCTGGTCTGTCTTTACTTTTTGAGCTGTAAATTTAGCATTTTGCTTCAGAAATATTAGTAACGGATGTCAGTTATGAATAGCGTATTAGTAGTAATATTTATATTATTAATCTATACATATAAAAATGAAAGGTCACTCATCACGAAATCTCAGAAACTACAAGTGCTTAAAATTTGGCTGTTTAGGACGTAGGTGCTCACTAAGGCGGGATTTTGCGAAATTCGACCTCTAAAGGGTTAATAGTTTGTATAAAAAATCGTTACTTCAAGTGCTAGGAGTTTTGAATTATGCAATGGGGTGCTTTTTATGACGTAGATGCTAACTAAGACGAGTACAACTTAATAGTAATGCATATGTTCATAACCACGCGGGCGAAGTCACGGGCAATAGCTAGTAAATGATAAAAAGCAGCAACATCAATATATATTGGACCATGGTTTTAACGGTAGATAAGTATAAAGTAGTTGTTTACTAAAAATTTAAAACAATTACTATATTTCAGCCGATGAAAAGTATAGATTGGCATTGCTACCCTCGTACCTATTTATGACGCGAAGGATGGATGGTATCAAATGAGTCTGACGCCTACCTACTGCTTAACTTACATCTATATGAAGTAGCAATGCCTCAAAATAAATTATGAATAACAAAACAATGTACTTTCGTATTAGTTGGAACTATATAGTCTTACCCTACATTCTAAACAGGTGGCTGTTAAACAATAGAATCGACGTGTTACTGCAATTTTATAAATGTACTTCATATTTGTAATATCTAGCAATATCATTATTTTTGTTGATTAACATTAATTTGTTTCAAATGTGTTTCAGAACCAATCAGCTGTTCAATATAGGCGACATAGGTGATATTAGCGAAATATTCGCGTCGTACAAAAGTTGCTCTGCGCGTGTTACATTTTTTCGTATTATTTATAGAAAGTCGGCGGACGGGAGTCAGCGCGCGCACACGGTGTGGCGCGCGCGGGCCGAGAACACTGGAGCCCATGGAGCCCCCATTATTCCCCACCACCGGGCCTCATATCATCAGAGCGGCCCCCGGCAGCGTCGCCAGCCTCCTACTGCCTCTACCCTTCGGCTCGACACCCTTCCACTACAAATGGTATGTTCTATTTCTAGCTCAAGCTTTCGTATTCGGTTTTCGAGTGAGATCTAGATTTTTGAGTCGAGAGTGCATCTGTAAATATTAGTATTTTGAAAACGGAAAGGAGTGCAGGGTGCATTACGTCCTTTAATTATGCTCTGTCTAGTGGCGTCAATCGAATGAAAGGTCTAAAGCTAGTAGCATAAAGTGCATTGTAGAAGCGCGCCGTCGGTTGCGTCGCGCCGGCAGCGTTGTTTGTTTTTCACATGTCGAATGTTAAATTCAGACCAGGAAGCAGTTCGCCGAAGACATCTGACACTAAGTCTGATCTGATACTTAGTTTTTAGATGGCCAGTCGTGCTGAATATTTCACTTTCCTTCTAGTAATATTATTACATTGTCATTAACATTCACAGTAACACGTAATGTTCTGCAATCACTAACAAACTGAACTATTATCAGATCGCATAGAAATATATTATTGTACGTAAAATATAAATAAAAGGCCTAATGAAATATAAATAAAAGGCTTACTGCATAAAATTAGTTCCTAAGACATTATATTTATCGTAAATTTATATTCGATTGTTCATGTCATCATTAACCATGTAGAGTTTCCTATTAATGCACTAAATAATTTGGTGGATGTATATTTAAAATTATTAATGATTATTATACCTATTACCTATAGTAATTCAAGATTAAGAATTAAAGTATATTCAGATTAATACTAACTTCCTAGATGTTCTGCTTCGGTTTTAATGGAGTACCTAGCTGTTTTTTTGGTGAATTTTCATGATAAAATTATTTTTTCCCATGTCACGGCATAATGGTACCATATAAGTCATTTTAAAAGAAAATAGCCTTGAGAACTAACTGCAGAAAGAATGAGTAATTCTTAGATATTAATATTATATAAGTATTGATTCGTTTGTGCTTCTTTTCTGATACCTTTTAATGTCGTTCCTCGGATAATTTACTACATAACACTTTGTATACTTAATAAAATGTATATAATATATTTTTTTTAGTTTACATCCTATTCTGTGAAGACTTATAGATCAAAATATGTCCTCGTTGAATATGGTTGGATAAATGTTTCCCATACAAACAATTTAAAACAAAAGAGATGTATATGGTATTTATTTAATTAATAAACCTTGAAAAGCCTATAATCAATGTGATGAATAAAATGTAAAACAGCTCAGATCCATGTCAGACATGGTTTACCTTTTACCGACCAAAAATAAATATGAGGTTAACGAGAACGCGTACGATACATACAACGCCACCTAGTTCTGTTTACACGTAGTGACAACATCTGGCGCTAAATCTTAAGTTCGATCTGATAGTCCGGATCTCGTATATTTCAGTTTTTTCCTATTCCCTATAGACACTTTTAATTCTAATTAATTTTAGAAATCGCAAGGACACTAGTAATCTCGTCTTCTGTAAATATGATAGTCATGAGAAATTTTAAGTAATAAATGGTTAAGGTTTAAGTAATAGGTTCTCATTACACTTGTACAACATAAGTAAAGCACGCGAAAAATATAAGTTCGAATATAAATTTTAGAGTTGAAACTATAAAGGATATAAAACAAGTACATCAAGCATCACGAAAAATATAAATTCTTGTCAATATGACGATTTGCTGACGCTAAGTGCATATTTTTGTTCTTGCGGCCTTTGCCATATCTATGGAAAGCACGTTTCCTTTTATCGAAAGTTGAGGTAGGCATCAAAATGTATTATTAAACAAGTAAGTAGTTAAAAATATGAACTCTGGAAACCTTTGACTCACAATAGAATTGAGCCATAAACAAATAGTGGCGCTGGCGTCGCTCTCACAAAAATATCTCGTAGTTCGCGCAGTCCGCGCCTGGCCATCGCGAACTCGATTCGAAACGAGATGCGCTCCCGCCATGGGCAGCAATTGTTGCAAAGGTGATGCAGCAGGGAGACCCGTCGTGAGGTCCAACTCCTCGATCTACACCAGGTATTTGTGGCTGGCACTCGTCATCGTGCAAGAGTTTCGCGGTGTGCCTTGGGTGCTGCGTCCGCTAGCTCCCTTTCCGTACGTAGAGTGGCAATGATGATCAGTGCTTGGTTCCGGTGTAGTGGTTTCTTTAATGTGCATCGGTAGCCGATTAGTTGTAGGTGACGTATATGTGATAACCAGTGTAATTACGTTTAATGTTATTTATGTTAATATTTGCATTACCTAGGTACGTTATATGGCATATACCTGTTGTACCTATCACCCAACTCTACATATTGCAATTTTTTAAGTGACGGTCTTAATGGGCGCTGCTATAATTTATTGACACATTAATCATATAAATCCGCATAGTTTATTATTATTACACACAACGTGAGTTTATTTTAAAAATGGATCACGTTAACGTTTAGTACGAATATAATAGATGATTAACTAACCAAAGAATATCTGATTTTGAACGAAGTTATTATTTAAAAATTACCTTTATTAAATATTGGTATTATAATAATGAGTATAGTTATATGAATGATATCTTGTTGTATATTGTAATTATTAATATTTACATGAATATTTTTAATATTGTGAATAAAAGCAAATAGTTTTGCGGATATTTATGTCTCATGAGTAATTTTATTGAAATCTAATATAGATCAATAATATATAAAATACCTATAATATATAATAAAAATTGGTATATCTATGAACGAACATTGTGAGAAAACGTGTCAACATAGTTATTTATATTTTCACATAACATACTTTTTTTAAATAAATGCCCAATACTAGACCTGCCCTGCGCTTATTATAATGAAATATAACGTTGATGGAATGCGAAGGGCGGCTAATAAGATTCGGAGATTCGGAGATAAGACAGCACTTAAAAATATATATTTCTAGTTTTTAAAATCATCTTCATCAATTATCACTTATGAGCTCAACGTTACTAAAAATCCTTGCGGCAAAATTAAAGATGGTTTTAAGTATATACTTTCCGTGTGTACGTGTTATTTAATTAATTTAGTTAAATTAAAATTAATTAAGTCGCTTTAAACCTTACTCTTCTTTATTAATTATTTTTAACCAAATATTATGAAGCTCTGTTTATCGAATGTTGTTTTGTTTGTTGATTGAAACGATCTAAGTACATGATAATTAAATATGATCATAACTATTGTAATACATTTTACTCTCTAGTACTAGTAGGTCTAACCAAAGGTATCACGGGGATTAAGAGCACTGAAGTTACAAATTGAGCTCTTATATTAACCAGTTTTAAGTATGGTTTTCAGTTCATTTCATTTGAGTTTCAGAACAAGAAGAGTAAAGTTTAGATTTTATTTCAGGCTAGTAGACTACTAAAACTAAATTCCTTCATGATAACTAAATAAAATATATAAGAAAAATTTACACTCATTGATTTTGTATCAACGAATTCAGAAATATGCTCGACCCTGAAATGTATCTATCGTATTTAGGTCAGCGCGGGTTTTATTAAATTTTTCGTCAAACAACGTAAAAAATACGCACATCTTATTTTATACATAGAATACCACTACGAGGTAGTATTATGTATCTGTGACACTATTATGCCTCTTGGTACCTACTGAAAATTGACGTCTTGTTTATATGATGTACAAATGTCGCAGGTCGTAGGTTGAAAAGTCTATGAAAAACGTTGGCACCCTATGCGGAACCTGATACGGAATCTTAAAATTAATGAAACCCCTTTTTATTTGCGACGACTCCAAATCATTGAATGAACATTAAATAACAGACATTAAAGTATAAAAATAAAGTTCATACGTGAATAATCAGTATACATATAGGTAAAATGCATTAAAAACAATTGCAAAAATGCATTAAAAACAAATGCAAAAAAGAATAAATATGTAGTCCCAAACATTATGTACATGCTGCAATTTTTTAACGACAATCGGATAATGAAGATTACTTAAATATCCATGGAATTATAATAAAAAAACAAACAACAGAGATCGAAATATTGGTGTATGGCATCGGACACTAATATGTTGAACGTACTTTTGATTTATGTGATTTTATTAGCGGATCTCATATAAAATAAGATATTATCAATGCAGCGAATAGATTAAGATGTTAGCCACTACTTTTGGGAAGCTTTGTTTATGAATTAATTATGTAGCTGGAGAGTATAATAGTAACTAAAATTGTATGAAAACACTACCAGCACGTGCTAGTTGAATCTAAAATACGTACGAGAACTTTGGCAGCGAATGCTGATGAATTAACACTTGCCTACAATTAAATCTTAAATGCAATCGAAAACAAAAGCGTTAATTTTGTTATAAGATAAATGTTTTCGTATTATTTGTAAAGGGTTCTTGGCAGACGGTGAAAATTAATTTAGGAGCACTTATATACTTTATTTTATTGGCCATGTCACTCTTTTGGAAATAAAAACTTTATTATTGCAATAATACGAAGTTGACGGGAGTGAATGCGGCATTTTTATATTGGTGATTCTATCGATAATAACGCATTGATCATGTTATTGCTATCCTGTCGCTAGTCATACTTGTACTCGTACATATATGCCACTATGCAAATTTCGCCTGAAATGATATAATATAAACCATAAGTCGGTGACGCACTATTCTTTATGTAATGTAAGCATTGGTCCATTTTGGATGTCCACTGTTGCTCATGAACTCTTCTGTAGGCACTTTATCTGCTCTTGGTAAAAAGAGAATTTTACTAATGAATGAAGAAACGGAACAACGCAGCTTTACTACTCACATTATTGTTACAAAGTGACATTTAAACTAACTAAACCTTTGTCATTACTTTGTAGTCGTTGAACGGGAGAATTTCCTAACAGATGAGGCACTTATTACGCCTAAAGGATTATAAACCCACATGATTGGGGCAGCAAGGTATAATTTCTTCATAATTTTGTTTCGGAAGTAGAATCGACAAACATAACAAAATTGTGCCTCACGTTTACATAGGTTGAGTGTTGCGTTTGAGAAAAAAAAATTGGCGCATTATTCAAAGTAGGAACATGAATAAAAATTGTAGTTGTTATCTGTAGATCGTGTTTGATAATACGCAACTTGGCGCATCTCCAGCCGTTTTGCGAATCTTGCGTAAGATGCGCGTACAGCCAGCTTACAAGCATGCACTGTGTACTTTGGTTCATGCGTATAAGAGTAGGTGAGAGGCGTCACATCTTTTGTTCAATTATTTTACATAAGGTATTCATTCATGAGGTCTATTGAATTGAATAAAATTGATGATACGATGTGGTTTCAGAATAAATTTCTTATCACATTTGGTTTTCATCCTTACGAAACTTTCAACATTTGTTTGACTATATTTTGTCTGGTGTGATTTTCAATCAAACATTCGGTTAAGAAGTAAATATTATAAACATTTTTTATTATAAAAATAAGATAAAAATGTAATAGATGATGGACGGTGGGATGCGAGTTTAAACAACATAACATAATAATTAATTTTAATAGGTATGTTTTTTTTTAAATAATGTTTATTTGTTGTTTAAAATTGTTTTTTGTACGTACCTACGCACAAAAAACAATTTTTATTTTTCGCTTTTGCTATCCCAAGATGCAAATAAACATCAGTTTAGTTCAGAGGCGGAGTAATGCAGTATTTATATTCCAGTATGTAGGCCGGGGCAGACGAATTTCTATTATGTAACAGGAATTGCATTTTACGGTCACTTTTATTACATGCGCTCGCGCAACTTCCGTAACTCCGCTTTCAATTCTTTGAAAACAAAACATTTCAGTCCGACAATATTGCTTTAGGGCTGCGGCTTACACTGTAATAGGTGATTGTTCCAAGAAGAAAATGAATATTAGTTAAGAGCGATTTGAATTTACGCACTCACGAGTTAGATTGATTTCGTATTTGCAATTGGCCACGTAAAAATTTAATAACATGTTACATATTATATAATGCTTGTTTTCATTAATTAATGTGTTATTTGGCCGGTTTTAGTTATCACATTTGGTTTTTTGCTTTAAAATTCAAAATATATAACGACGTTCCGGGCTATGGTCCCGCTAGTGTCCATTATATTGCTGATTAATAATGTTTCTGCGTTGGAAAGAAATGATTTAAAAAGTAAGTTGGATCGTATTAATTGATTTGACTTGTTTGATATCATTTGCCATCAAGGTGACAGAGGCGTGGGAACGGCCTGCACAATTACTTGTGTTGAAGAATCGATAACAATGAGTGATTCCTTGCTTGCAAGCAATCGAATAGGCATACCTTACTGGCACGGCGCGTCGGTTAACCAGAACAAAGGTAGGGTGCACTTTACAGATTATTCACTACGATTTCTAATTTTGAAACACCTAACGCGGTGGGCCATGTCGTCTTTTAGCGTGGCGACGTACCGGGCCCGCGTAAATATGGGCAATATGATGTAACACTGAACATAGTGTGATAGAATGATCGTTGATGTGGTATATGAATTATTTGATCTATTAAATAATGATTTGTTTTTAAGAAGTCTGAATTATTTGATTTTAGCCACTCTTCCTATGTGCCAAATATCCAGCGACGACTCTGTTTTTTTTTCTTACAAAAAAATTACTTTGTTAGTACCATTAAAATCGTGAATGTTATTATTTTGACCATTATTTAATCTGGCAGACTTTATTATTAAACTTTTGTTTTTAATTAGCCGTAATTCAATTACAAGAGTTGGACAACAATTAAAATATTTGTTACTTATTTTATTATTTATTAATATTCCTACCTAGGTATACTAAATTATCTTACCTACACCTTTATTGTACCTTACTTACTTTGAGAAGTGTTAATGTATACATTATATCGACGGTTTCCGGGCTATTTGTTTTAAGCAACATTTTTTGAACTTTACAGGAGAGCAATTTAAAGTTTCAATTTTCGGAAAAAAAACCATAACTTAAAAATGAGTAATGATTTTACAAAAAAGAAGGTAATACTCGGTTCTGTATTAAAGTCCGCTTAATTTAGTGAATATTTTATTTTTAAAAAGCTATTATTATGAGAGATAAATGTCGGTTGATACAAAATGCCATATATTTTTCT
>DWNR01000660.1:0-18308 GCA_018250455.1 Polygonus leo | reverse complement strand
CACGGGGTTAATTAACAGCTGTCGATTCGAAAAAAGGTCGATAAGCGCCTCATGGTATCGGCCGCGGCGCTCTTAATGAAGAAATGCAAATTGCGCCCACGCATGCGGCCCTTTTGATTCGTCCTCCTGACGCGCTTCTGAATATTCTACCAACAAGCTCGATCAGGCCTTGCAAGCCTTATCGCGAGATAACACGCTAGGTGGCATCTTGAGTTCCGAGATTACTTCAATCGGGCTGCGGTTTTGATAAGCGTATGCAGAATTTATGTTCTGTTATCTAGTTGGTTCTATTTTGAGACAGTTTGTGCATTTTTAAGCTGTATGTAACGTTTGCTTACCATTACGTTAGCAGTATATACTTATAATCTGGGATTATCTAAGTATAGGAAGAAGTTTTATAGAATTGGTGTTGATCAATTTTAATGGACGGCTGTAGAAATCACTACGTAGGTACACTTTGCCTATTTAGTATGAGAGTACGAGTACCAAAAATAATACTGAATGAAAAATAATGTTATTTAAATTGGTATTTGTTATGTAAATATTTCTATAATATCTCAAAAGACACAGCCCTGTAATATACAGGACAGACAGAAGGGCCGAATATCAGTCCTAAACGTTAACCGATTTAAATGAATATTTGCGTAAATGTGTAAAATTACCTTCAGCGAAAGGTATCCTTTAAACACGACGGATGGAACTCTAGTCAAGACTTTTAAGAACGTCGTACCCAAGCCAAATAATAACGAGTACAACACAAAAAGTCTGAAATAATAAGACGGTTTGATGGCGCTGAGTTAAAGTTAAGTGAACATTGATAAAAAGTGTAAATAATAGCTCCCATCGTCACGGCCCAATGGGAACTTGTCGGGAAGAACAAACGCAGGGAAACATCGCGTGTTTGAATGCAAATGGCGGACCACCACCGGGTTCAAGCAAAAACAATATTCTCCTTCTTTATTGATATTATTGATGCACTTATAACCTAAAGAGATACGATCAAGATGTGAATAGATCAATCTAATATAGGTACATAAGGCGAAAGGTCACTGACTGACTGACCCGCCAATTCAACGAAATCTTAAAAAATACTCCTATGAAGTTGTAGTTTGGCAGTTAGGTAGATTATTGACAGATGACGTCATGTCGCATATTTTCCATTTTATGCGATATGGAAAAATAACTGAGTTAAGCCAAATTGACTGTTAATAAAAAAATACAACAACGGAAGTGAAGCCGCGAGCACAAGCCAGTTTAACTACTTATACATATAATATTTAAGGTTTTAAATGCAACCAAAATAAGATTTTTTCCAGAACTTACACGGGAATCTGCAAAGAAACATTTCTATTTATGTTAAAATTTTCACAGAATGTTTCACCACAAGAAATAATAAAAAAATATAAAGTAAATATTAAGGGATGTGCTCAAGTAAATAAATAGATAACATGCAACAATATTCGTCTATGCTACTTAACCAATTTTGATGTAATTTTGCACACAAGTGTAAGTTACACAACTTGCTTCCACTTGAAAGACAGGATGCTTTTGTATCTGACAGGCACTGTTGTCAATGTCAAGATATTTTCAAAGGTACACGTCTACAACTGTTATATCAAACACGGTTTTTCCTTTTTTAGCATTATTTGGTTTTTGCTCTATTGTAAAAAGGTGTAATACATAAACATTGTATGTACTATACATACAATGTTTATGTATTAACACTATTATATAAGAAAAAATACAAAAACAGTCAACTGCGATTTGTTATCGTCTCACAAGGTTCCGCAGCACGCATAGGTATATATTAACATATTTTTAATAAAAATTGAAAATATTTTTTATTAGTTCGACCGGGGAGGTAACACAGATTATATAGGTCTCAGATTTGTCCATATTCTTATTATCTATAGGTATTATAAATTTTTGTTTCAAACAAAACATATTTTAAAACAAAATTGTTTTGCATGTTTGAAGTTACTTACCTAAGAGCATGTGTGCGCTATATAGCATGTAATATGCATTGTGATTATTTTCTTGTTTTCTTATTTACTTGTAAAACTGTCACGTGTTTACATTGTGTATCACAGAACGTGATAATATGTTAAATTACATTACAATGTTAATCAATAATAGCTATGTGCAGGTATTTTATGCTAAAATATATAGTGATAATGATATGTTTTATAACATGTTACCTAATATAACATCGCCATAATATACAGTACACTTTTGTATCATTTTAAAATTATTTGCTGTCTCAAATCGATAAGTAGACACCAATAGTTGAGACCGAGTAACTTTCTATCGAAGATTAATGGGCGTTCTCCATATCGTCTGCCAATCTGAATCTGTCAAGCGATATTGCGACGTCACTCCGAATGCAGCCCCGACTTGCAATGTTATTATATAATGTTATATTATTTGGACCTGTTATATATATACATAATATAGGCAATTTTTTATTATACGTTATTTAATTTGGAATCACTTTACGTTACAAAAGTGCGCTTTATCAATATTTTCTATATTTTTTTCGCCCTGTAGCCCAAATTAATTATAAAAAAAAATGGAAAGATCAAACTGATTTACTCAAATAAACAAATTTAGAAAACGTTAAAAGAGTCAATAAATCGATTTTTGTGTTTTTAAGGGGTATTTTAAAAAAATGTGCTTTATTTTTTATTGGAACGAAAACGTATCAAGTAACCGTTAGATAAAGAATAGAAAATTTATTGACAAATACAGTAGAAAATTCGCTTATTCATTATTGATTAAAAAAATAATATCAACAGTTGAAAACTAGTAACTCTCTATCGAAGATTAATGGACATTCTCCATATCGTCTGCCAATCTGAATCTGTCAAGCGATATTGCGACGTCACTGCGAATGCAGCCCCGACTTGCAATATATAACCAAAGTCTTATAACACGTTGCTTACTCTGAAATCACTTGAGATTACAAAGTTGGTTTTGTCGCATAACGATCAAAATTAGACCACAGATAAATTAACAAAAATTTGAGACTTCAAAACTGTTATTCAAACAAAAAAATCTCAAAAGTTTATTCGATAAAGAAATCTTTGCGTTTTTTCGAAATGTTTTGGAAGCTACGTGTTTTTATTTATATTAAAACTCAACAGTTGCCACAAAATATGGAAAAAGAAAATCTGTTTACACAGGTATAAATTAACTGGAACATTAACAGTTAAGACCTAGCTCTCTATTAAAGATTAATGGTCGCAATCCATATCGTCTGCCAATCTGGAGTCTGTCAAGCGATATTGCGACATCACTCTAAATGCAGCTCCGTCTTGCAATGTTACATAAAGTGGATTATATAGTCAAGGGTTTATAATATATTAGGTAATCTGAAACCATTCGAAATTACCTACAAAATATCACTTTTTCAGCGTCGTCCGCCTTGTTGTCGCGCCAAAAACAAAAATTAAAAACAAATAATTGTGTACTGTGTGTATAATTTTTTTAACAGTCAACAGTTGCCATTAAGAAAAGAAATAGCAGGCAGAAAAGAAAATTCCCCTATTTATGTATTACGGACTCAAAAGGAACTTTCTATCAAAGATTAATGGCCATACTGAATCTGTCAAGCCAATCGGAATCTGAATCTGTCTGTCTGCCAATCTGAATCTGTCAAGCGATATTGCGACGTCACTTCGACTGCAGCGTCTTGCAATGGAGATCTAATATCATTGACGCCGTCAACACGTAATAACGCACTTGGCGACTACGTTTATGACGTCGAGAAACTTGAGACGTTAACAGCGAGACGTCACCATCTTAAAAATAAACGGTACATTAGTAGCTTACACAAAATGGACGGAGTATGTAGCA
This sequence comes from Polygonus leo, assembly GCA_018250455.1. Lineage (NCBI taxonomy): Eukaryota > Metazoa > Arthropoda > Insecta > Lepidoptera > Hesperiidae > Polygonus > Polygonus leo. Next base: position 14,453 of record DWNR01000660.1, on the reverse strand, counting down.
AAAAATGTATGACATGTTATTAAGTGTAGAATCGCTATAATTAAATTACAAAAATACATTTTTCAATCATTGTATAGCGTTTTGTTACACGGCTATCAAAATTAGACAATTAGATTGATTAAAAACTATTATACAGTTCAAAAATCTTTAAGTCAAGAAAGTAAAATAATTTTACCAAACATTAAACTCTACACTTCTAAATGTGTTCTCGATCTTGTTACTGAAACTGGTCAAAAAGAAAATGTATTGACAGATAGAAAAATCGCCTATTTATTTATTGCTGGCTAAAAAGGAACTTTCTATCAAAGATTAATGGCCGTGCTCCATATCGTCTGCCAATCTGAATCTGTCAAGCGATATTGCGACGTCACTCCGACTGCAGCGTCTTGCAATGGAGATCTAATATCGTTGACGCCGTCAACACGTAATAACGTACTTGGCGACTGCGTTTATGACGTCGAGAAACTTGAGACGTCAACTTGAAAATAAGTGTCATGTCATTCTCTAAAATAAACGAGACATATCTACTCAATGGATTAAAAAATACCTTTAGTTATTTTCAAACTATTGTGTGAAAGAACCTGTACTATCTCTGTATTTATTGCTGGTGACACTTATACAAAAGGCGACTATCTTTCTGCTAACAGGAGTAGCAATACACTTGTGACCAGTTTCAAATACAAGTACACTTTAGTAACAGTAATTCCACACCTCATGCCGAAGGGCGAAGTTCCATCCGGATGACCGGTTCGGTCTAACATTCTCTTTTCATCGACATGCAAGTTGTGGAGCTGGAAATGAAAGTCCTTAAAAAGTGCTAAAAGAACTCTCCTTCAAAACTGACAATCTGTTGGTAACCTCGTGTTACAAAATCGCCGACGGTAAGTATCTAACAACTATTTGCCATCAGGAGGATGTGATATTGACTCTTGTGTAATAAATGTACAGGCGACAGAGACTTACCATCGTATAGATGGTCTGTCCTAACGCCATCTTTAGATTTTTTTGTCGAGTGAAGGTAGCAAACGAACATGCAGTCAGTCCACCTCATGGTAAGTGGTATATCATTCCTAAGTTTGATCACAGATGCGTTGCTACATCTGAGGACCAAGATGTTTGACTCGCGTTTAAGTATAAGACCTCTCCAAACCGAAACACAATAATTGCTTCACAGAGGATTATGAATGGCGGTGGTGCCTCCCCGGTCGAACTAAACGAGTTCTACCTGGCAACCACTACAGTTCTGCAGTTCGTATGCTACTTGCATAATGTAAAAAGTAAATGGCTCGAGCAGCAACACGCCCTAATGCGGGACCAGCGGAGCATGTTTTACGACTCGTAATTACAGGCCGATTGAAACATTCAGCGTGAGACAGCTTTTAGTTCGTCAGTACAGGGTTGAGTCTTGAGCAGTGGGTCTGTAGGTTATTCTTTATGATGAACAGTAGGTTTTTTTATCGTATAAAGGTAGCAAACAAATTGATCGTGTGCTGTCTAAAGGAGGTGTCAAGAGTCTCCGAAATCGGCGTGTGTATATGAAGAGAATTATGAAAGTGGAAGAAGCTAGGCAAGTATACCAGAACCGTGCCGTTTGGCACTCGATACCCTCTGTCTACCCCGTTAGAGATTTGGCGTGAAGATGTGTGTGTGTGTGTGTGTAAAGGTAGCAAACGAGCACACATACCTGATGGTCAGATGGTAAGGGCAACTGTTCTACAACATGTGGTAGGTACATGCCAGGTAGTTCGACCGGTGCGATACCAACCACCCTCATAATCCTTCGTGTAGCAATTCTTCGTTTCAGCTTGAAGAAGCGTCGTTGCCGGCTATACTTATACACGAGGTGAACATCTTAGTCCTCAGGGATAGTAACACATGTGTGATCAAACTTAAGTATGATTCAATCGTCTTCTTACCACTTACCATCAGGTGAACTGCATGCTCGTTTGCTACCTTTACACGATAAAAATATCATGTACCAAATAATAACAAAATGCTTAATTTGATCATTTTAATTTCAGTCGATAAAAATTAAATAATTTCCCAAACACAAAGTGTGCGGAACCCTAATTTTAACGTAGTAAAACGTTAATTAAAACATCACTCACATCATTATTCCACGTATGTCACGCGAGTTCGTATCAACAGAATGCAATATCGTGGTTAAGTGATCAAGGACGCTTTCTAATATTTTTTTAACGTCTTAAGGTAGCAAACGAGCATGCAGTCCACCTGATGGTACTCGTAAGTTGTCACTGCCGCCCATGGAAATTAGTGATCATCTCCGAGTACGAGTACGATTATACAATAATATACTTTTTTAACGTATAAAGGTAGCAAACGAGCATGCTCACCGAGAATAAGTGGTCGCCCACAATGATTTGTAATCAACTCCAAGTATGTTTGAATCGTACTTTGTTAACGCATCTATATGCAGTGCTAACTCTGAGGACTAAGATGTTCATATCTTAAACAAATATAGCTCTTAAATAGGCAACTACGCCTCTCTATATACTTTAGTGCAACGACAAGCGATGAAACTAAAAATGAAATTGTTCATTTAAATTCCATATTTCGATGACGAAATTACATATTAATCGACTGACAATCGACCAGTTATGAATATTACCACAATTTTGGCTTGGCTCAAATTTGTAAACACCATATTTCACTTTTCAATCAAATATTAAAAAGAAATCCTTACAAAAATGATGAGCATTCGATCAGCGCCGTTTCCGTTCCTTACTCATTAAGTTCCTCACAATGGAACGGACAATGCGGTCCAAAATCCGCGTTAACTCACCGATTAACGATTTCTTTGTCGTACAACAATGGACCACAATGGAAATCCATTTTGAGTGTGTATTGCCCGATTCGGAAATTGACCCACTTTAGAAATTAATACCCGATTGTGTTTTAAATTTGGTTCGATTGTTTGGTAATCATGACAATCGCTCGGATAGATTGATCTGAATTATTGTTGTACATTTTTCCTTTTTTTATATATTTTAACTTAACAATAAGGCAGGCGGCCACCTGATGGTAAGTGTTCACCGTGGTCCATGGTCATGTGCAACACCAGAGGAATCGCCAATGCATCGCCGGATTTAAAGGAGAGCTCTATTCGCACCTTTTTTGAAGATCCCCTTGTTTTCATCTACAAATCAGTTCATATTTTCAAGTTTAATTAATGTTCTTTAATATGGTAGACATCGTATCGATTTAGGTGTTGCCACCGCTATCTTCTTAATACTCTGTAGGCAAACTTATTCATGTGTTTTTGAGGCGAAAATCCTCAGGAAGTTAGGAACTCTGGTGGAATCGGCTTAACTAGTAGCTGTTATTTGTAAACCTATGCATTTTTTTAACGCTTCTTCCACTAAGAGTATTCAGAAAGAGTTCTGATTTTGAAGGGTAAGTATAGTAAGATTTCATAGCTTTTTAAAGAGTGGGTGGCAATTATTGATATCAGTTAGAACCTATACACATCTATGGACAGCAGTGCTCATTTATCTGGAGATAGATTTTCGAGAGCTCGACCGCCCGCAGACGCGAGACAAACATCCTAGTCCTCCGAGGTAGCGTCGCAACTGTGGTTAACTTCAGATATTATCCAATTAAATTGGGGATGGTTGCAAAACCCCATTAGAAATCAAAATAAATTTGTAATCACACCATTATGACCACTAATCGTCATATCAGGATCAGGTCTTTGCAACATCGTTTGCTACCTCTAAATTATAAAAAGTTATATCTATAACATAGTTAATCTATTTGTCTAGTGATCCGCATAATTTTAGAGTGTAAGAATTAAACTGTCCGTCTAGGCTAATCGATTTGCCAGAATAGGTGACCTGATTTGCGTTAGAATTTTTGACCTGCGATATTTTTATTTGACCTGACTTTGATCCACGTGTAGATCAGCTGAGATGTAATTTTTACAGACGTCAATATGTGTTAAAAAAACTTGTTAACAGCCTGTAGGGTCCAAAAATATGTCTTAAATTGGGCCAAGTTAGACATATGTGCAATTATTCATGAATATCTCTTTATTATTTTGGAAAATAAGCCTGGACGAACATGGTATAGGATTTTGACATTGTAACTTTTCTTATTTTTCTTAAATAGACGAAATTGCATTGGAGTCCGGCGAGATTTTGTATCAATTGGGATATATTTTGTTTTCACGTTATATGTTATAACAACTAGACAAAAAGTTTTGTGTATATAATATACATATTTGATTTAATTATAAATCTTAGAAAGATATTGTAATCATGTCATTCCATTTATATTTAAACTAACCTATTGATTAAATATTTACAATAGCAGATTAAAGACATATTTGGCATCACAGTAAATTAACTTTAATAAATTAACTTTAACATTACCACTTGCGAAATAAATTAACTTTAACATTACCAAGCCAAACACGATTCAAGACGACCAATTATGCCTATGCTATGCGTATGCCTAGGCTATGCTTGCTTATGCCTATAGGTTAGATTTGTACCTATTTGCAATATATACAAGATTTGCACAATTAGTTCTAAGCAGCCCACGTTGCACGATAAGTTAACTCGCTTCCACAGATTATAGAAACAATCAGAATGTTAAGACTGAGATTTATTATGTACAAAATGTGCATTTCGGCTTCAAACCCGATATCGGTTTTATAGTCTTTTCGCATGCATTCTGCAAAATACCTGTAACATCTTAAAGTTGCAAAAATACAGTTCAGTACAATGACTGGGCTTTGACCGTTATCGTACATGTCAAAAATATTCTTTACATGATTCGACGGGTGGTAGACATAGCTTCGTAATAATTCATACGAAGATTGTGTTCAAAATCAACACGTTTACAATAATCATCTGCAATTTTAGGATACAAAAATATTTGACACTATGCAAGCTCTTTAGTCGCTCACTGGTTCACCTTTCAACAAAATTTAAATACTCTCTGAATTTGAGAGTATTTAAGTCTTACTAGAGGTCGATTACAGATGCACCTCTGACGACCGAGCTATCCTCACCAAAAGCACATTGCAATTAAATTTACAACTAATCTCTTTGTTTCTCTGATCAGCGACTGAAGCAAGGCTTGTCCGCAACAAGTGCCCGTCTACAATCGAGCCTATTTGTACAATCCTGTGCTTTGATTTACCGCACCAGCTGGCATAAAAGTCAACCGACAATTACACGCAGAACCGTATTAGACATTAATTCAAAGCTGACTCGCAATGCGATGTCGTTTGATTCATGCGTGCGCTCAACTTTCCTGACAACGGAGTAGGGTGAGGCCACACCACGGTGACTTAACGAATTCGACTTAGTCCACGTAAAGAGCATACCTGTTATTATTACCAGCGCAAGTACTGGGCACATGTACTCATTTAAAATATATCTAGAGCATAATTCATCGCAAAATCTAATAAATATTTGGTAGTTTCACACACATTTTATGTATTAAGGAACCAGTGCCTCTGGCTGATAGGATACCAGTCATCATCGTAAGTTATGGGACGAGCCCACTGCTGGGTTCGAGACGGCACGGACCTTAAAAGAAAATATTTAACTAAGTTCATACATATCACTTTAATATCAGACGTTCTTGGTATTAGAACACATGAACCCTTAAGAAGCCAGAACCTCAATCACGAGGCTTGATCTTCTGCTTCACCTAGACGACAATTATAATTTCACACGATGACAATGGCTCCCACCGTTTCGCCCAGATCACTTAAGTCTGCACGTACCTTAACCTCAAGGCGCAAACAAATTAGACACTTGAAAACTGACTTAACTCAGCAACAAATAGATTACAAATTCGATTGATGGCAAATTCGTTCGAAACAAGCAAACGATACCAATTGTCTTTGTGGATTAAATTGATTTATGGGAGTACGGTTCGTCCGTCATACGTTTCTCGGTAACGGTCGTAAAGCGTCGGCGGGTCGTGAGCTTTAAGCTTCGATTACATTAAGCAAGTTTATAATCTGCTATCCGGCGAATCCAATATAATATATCGTACTCGCCCAATGTCATCATATAAACTTGTAAGTAGCATCATTTTTTCTAACATTTTTCGGAGATTGTTTATTACAATCTACAAATATTGGAAGTCGTGTTACTTTGCTAACGTGCTCGCTCTCTTGCGTGTGGGCTTGTAAACTATAAAAGTAACCGTGTGCTATCATAAATGCTAATAAACTAGGTACGAGTCTCATTATTTGGAGTTATTGTCCGAAAATAAACAAGATGTTGGGTCGCCTGTGCTAGCTAGCTTGTTGGATACTGAACGAGAACGTCTTGTACGTCAACGACACTAGCACATGCTAAATCTCTTGTTAACTAGCCAGACAGTAGCTAGTAAGCTCGCTCAATGTCAACGGAGCTCACCGGTCGTAAACCTCGTCGGCGGGTCGTATGCGTGTCGTGTGCTTTACGTGCTAGAGATGCGACTATAAATCGCACTTGATTTACAGTCGCGGATCTACGACATGCTTCCTCGTCGCGGGAAATTACTTTCGAACGCACGCTACGTATGTCTCCGCGAACTTTGGTGAATCAGGTCTTAGTATTAGAGAAATAATTAAAATTAATTATTGTCATGAATTTTCTATCACCAAGGAGATACAGTCAATAATTATCTATATGTTTTGCTGAAAGTGGCACGATCGTCGCAGAAAATTCCAACAAAAATTTAGTTTACAAAAATTGATGGTCACACATATTAGGCAACCATCTCAATGCGCAGGAGTAACATCAGCTTGTACTGGGACCCTAAACATAAGTTACCCCTTCAAGTTATTTTTAGTATGCATTAATATGATTAACTTGTACTAACAGTTCCTTCCTGTCCTATTCTTAACAATATCAAAGTTTTTCAGACTCCACCAGAAATCTCAAGGCCAACGACATAATCCAAATCGCTCAGCAAATTCTCTCAGAGTTTATCCATAAATAGATCACGTGTCGAACCGATCAGGAGCTAAGCAAGTCCACAATTGACAGCTACAAGCCCACCATTAACAGCAACTTGACAGCGGCTACAAGCTGTTAGGAGCCGAAATAGTTCGTCTAATGCAACGAGGTTCGACAATCCTGGACCTTGTCAACTGAATACTTGATTTTCTGTCGACCATTGACATTTCCACTGGGTGATATTGATTAACCTTATATGTGCAACAGATAAACAGAGTAACTGCATACTTAGCTGAATAGAGCTGGTAAACCAGTGGGTAGTACTCGTTAAGTTTGACCAGGGAGGTATCACCACCATCCTCTTAATCCTCCGTGAAGCAATTATTGTGTTTCGGTTTAGAGAGTGACCACTTACCATCAGGTGGACTGCATGCTCGTTTGCTACCTTTATACGATAAAAATTCCTACATATACCGGATAAACGTAGTAATCTGTACATATAATAAAGCTAAAGAGGGTCGAAAGTCTGTACATGGAATATATTCGAAAAAAAATTGGCTGGGGATACTTAGAATCGATAACAGAACACGTTCCAACAGTTTTTAGAATTTTTGTCTGTTTGTCTGTTTATTTGACCGCGCATCACGTAAAAACGGCTTAACGGATTTTGATGCAAACTTGACTAATCTGTCGAGACGATCCCCGGCCATCTTTTAGGCCATAAAAATTCAACCCCTAAAAGGAGGGGTAGCGGGCGGAGCCGCGGGCACAGCTAGTAGCGTATAAAACGAATAAACGAAAACGCGTATAAACGAAAAAATACAGGAAAACTCAGTACGCCGAAGGTTCTCACACACACGGTTTCTGTCACGTGCGTACACACACGTATGTCCAATAACTTGTAAGGTTTTCTTTCAAAAAAGTTCAAAAGTCTGAATTTTTTTCGCCGCATTTTTCTGGTCTAAGGTAGACTCGTAACCTCGTAATCGTTTCAAAGCTTATTTCTTGACTGGAATTAAATTGAGCAATCTTGATACCAACTTTCATCTTGCGTAATTAGTAATTAGGTTTAACACGAGTCTTAAATAAATAAATAGCTTAGATAAATGAATACTGACAATGAAAAAGACCTTTTAATTTTAGATTTATCTGGAGCTAAGCTGCTGCTGCTAAGCTGCTGTCATCCAAACCTATTAAGCTTATGGTCTGAAATAGCGCATCTAATTTAAGATGAGATAAGTTTAGAAGTGAAACTCATGACTTCTGAATAAATACGGTCGACTTGTCTACTTTTAATAGCAATACCTATTCTGTGAGGAGTGATAGCCTAGTGGTTAAGATTTGAGTCTTTGACGCTGTGGACAAGGTTCGTCAGGCCCTTACGTATTTAAATTAAATTAATAATTGCTTTTCTGTAAACGAAAACATTGTGTTTGCTTACAATGTTTTCAACAACACGCTTAAGCTTAAGAGATAACAAAAAATCCTAAGGGTGCATGTCTGCCAATTCGCACACAATGGTGGACTATGGTCTAAATCCTTCCGATTATCAGAGGAGAGCCTTGCTTAACAGTAGGATCTGAACATAAAATTCCACTATGTGTGTGTGTGTTCCATGTTTCCTAGTTCCAGTCGATGATATAGGCATATATGTATCACTTATTTTTCTTATTAACATTAGGTTTTATCTTTAAATGCAAGATTTTTTACCTTCGCTCAAAGTAAATAGTAACATAAGGAATACCGCAAATTAATATCAAATATCTATGATGAAGTTGGTCGTGATAATCCTGACTAATATTATAGTTGCTTTTATTTGTTAAGCCTTAATTACTAAACCGATCATCATGAACTTTGTACACACATTTTCAGTACAGAAAACAACAAAGAGACTAAAATATTCGTGTCACAATGCGTATAATACCGCATGTAAACCCGAGGACGGGAGCTAGTTAGTACATTGTACAGATTTAGAAACAATTTAGGCGCACAGATACCGAAATAGCTCTGCTAATGTCAGGCGAAGTCAAACAGGCAAGGGTCTTGTTCCCTGAATACTTGATGATTTCTCGATGGACACGACAGCATTGTCCAATGACAATAATGTCAATACATTACTGAACGGAACTGAACGACGGACGAACGGAATGAATGTTATACGTGGCCTTCATGGTCTAAAATAAATAACATAACATAAAATAAATAACAGGGTGCACGTGGAATGATTTGCTTGCCAGATTAATGAGCTCTATGCAATACTTTTAAACTATGTCTAAGACCTTGTTGAAATCCAAGCATATAAATTAATAAAAGTAACCTAATAGAAGGATAACATAATTTTATGATGGTAGGTATAGAGAATTTCGAGGAATCTTTTACGAAGAGTTAACGAGTTCAGCGACGCGGAGCGCGTCACGTGGAGCATTGCGCCACGCACTTCATTCATGGAGACAAAAAGCGCGCTGAAAGCTGAAAAAACTGAAGCTGTCCACAAAGCCGTGTATCATCAAACACAGTAGATAACGTGTCGGACATATCGATACTTTATAAAGAAGGATACTTTCTATCTCGAATTTTTCATAAGAAAGAATCGCAAATTGATTATAAACTACTAGCCCCGGACTAATGATTCACACATTCTACTATTAAGCAGATAGACAGTTTACACGTGGGATTCTTTCTATTCCAGAATGTTCTGCGTAAGATCTACCAAGAGAAAATCGCAGGCAGAAACTAGTGAACACAAATAAAATATGTACTATCAATCATTGAAGATACCGCTCCAGACTAATCCTTATAAACTACTTTCTATTTCGATTTTTTTAGGTTCGCTATTGAGACCTCACGTAGTCGCGGGCTGTAGCTAGTGTCCAGAAACCCGCGATGTTCCATCAATCAGACGAAAGTAGTCCATGTCGCTCGTCAGCGGCGACAGTCCGGAATACTCGCGTATTAATTACAATGTTCTCGGAAACTCCGCTAATAGACCCGCTTCACACAGGAAGCGAGTGACGATTTGTTACCTGAACGTTCGGCTTGGCGTGTGTGTTTCGTATTTTTAAGCTTTTTATGGTAGTAGCAAACGAGCCTACTATCTACTTGATGCTTTCATATATGGTGTAGAGAAAGCAAATGTATCAGTACTCCTGATGGTTGCCCATTAACTGATTAACTATAACTTGTTTTCTTGAAATCGGTCGGATTCGGCTGCTTGTGCTCATTTTTTTTCTATTTTTATTATTATTTTTTTACTAAAAAAGTAGCAAAGAGGCTTGTAACCTATCTGTTGGTATATGGGCAGTACCGCCCACGGACTTCTGTTATCAATTTTTGAAAAAAAAAATCTCTACCTCGAATTGTACCTACGAAATGCGTTGCTACCGACTATAGTCACTTCATGTTATTATGACTGTTTACTTACATTGTTGGTACCAAATTATTCCATTCCAGTCACCGGATCATAAACTGAAAAAAGCAAAAAACATTATTAACACAAGATTTAGAATACAAGCAATTAGTTTTTATAAACCTATATTTAGTTAACATTTTTGGCCAAAATGTACAAAATAGTCTCATATTCTTAAAAAGTTGTTCACTATAGTACAGAACTATTAATGATGAATGCTTTAAAGATAAACTTTCAAGTTGGATTCGTTCACCAACTGTTACTCATAGACCAACAAACGAATTGTGTTCAAAATTGTGCACGGTACGAAATCATTTGTCTGAATGTCCGATACGCACATTCCCCTATTTTTATTTTAAAAAGCGATTCACATCATCTTCGGCCATGATCAGCAACACCCAGAACACCAAAACCTTTAAATTGACTCAAAACAAACCGTTACCATAAAACCATGCCCGGCGCCGCACATCCCATCAATCTAAACGGAGAAAGTACGCAAATTCGAGAGCCGAGTAAATAAATATCGAGTAAACATTAAACAGTCGGATGCAGTTACTTCGTGAGACGACTCCATCAATTACTGCATCCTCGTAAAGTCGCAGCAGTCCGTCTGTAGCCAACGGGGCAGTTTATCGATCTACAAATAAATATCGTCAAGAAGTATAATTATTATATCGCTTTTATGGATTGAGAACCACTGTCCTGTTTTGGCTGATTTATTATTAAAGTAACGGACATTCTTAATACGAAATATAAGTATTGCTTTACGAAGGATTGGCGTTGGAGGATCTCCAATCAACACTCCCATTTAGAGCACTAATACCTACATTTTTTTCGTATAAAGCCTACCTGATGGTAAGTGGTCACTTCCACGGACATCAGTAATCATTCTCAAGTACGGTTAAATCACATCTGAATTTGATCACCGGTGCGTTGCTACTCCTGAGGACTAAGATGTTCGCCTTGTTTATAAGTTTAGTCGCCAACCACGCCTCTCCGACGAAACACAAGAAATGCTTCACTGAATATTATGAGGGTGGCGGTTGTACATCCCCGGTCCCCCATATATGTTTTGCTACCCCTAACTATGACAAGAACAAGAATCGCTTTACGGAGTATCAAGAGGGAGATGGTGGTACCTCCCTAGTTGAATGAAAAGCTGTACCACCTGGCATTTCAAAGCAAAACTGTTTCAAACGTGAATATAAGTCATATGTTTAGCACCGGGAACACTTCACTTCAAATATCTCGAAGCGCATTAATTATTCTATTCAAAGATGGCGGCGGTGTTTACTTTGAGAAAATTTACAACTGGCAGCCAATACACAGCTCCAATAAGCCATAACTCATCGACACATGACTAATTAAAATAAGATTGGTATTGGGATGGATGTAATTAATTTTTAGCGAGACGCCAGAACGCGCTGTAATGGATGCACGCATTGTGGAGTTTAAATAGTTTTGATCAAGTTATACGGTGGTCTGATTGATTGGACAATCAATTATCTGACAATAATCAAGCCAAGTCCGAGTCGGATTCGAAAAATAAGAGTTGTATAGCACAGTGCCATATTTGATATCGTACGATATTTTTACATGTAGTAATACTAATACGCATCCTATCATACGCGGCTATAGTAGCAGCAGAGCCTTAAAAAGGACAAGTAACAGGTATCGTTAGCATACTTTGGATACGCAATCGGACAACGTAGGTACTTTGATTGGGTATATATGCCTTTTTCTGATAGTAGAAAGGTATCAAACGAGCATGTACTCCACCTGATGGTAAGTGGCCTATGGCCTATAATGCCGCCTATGGTCATGAGTAATCACCCCCAAGTATGATTGAATCGTGCCGGAGGTTGACCACAGTGTTGAAACTCCTAAGGACTAAAATGTTCGCCTCTTGTGTAAGAATAGCCTGCATCCACGCCTCTCAGAAACGAAACCCAAGAATTTAATAAATAATTAACACCTTATACACTCGTAGCCCCCACACTAGGATTCCTTGTATCGTGGGCACCATGGCCACACACAAAGTTTATGCACAAAGACCCAGACTCAGAATAGTAGGTAACCCAAATTCATCATTCAAATTTCTGTATGGTCGGGATTCGAACCGCCTGCACAGTAGACCTGTATGGTGACCGCTACGCCACGCAGATAGATTCACGTTAAGATGACAGTGATAACTCCTCGGCAGGCGCGGTTCTAGGGGGTTACAGGGGTTATGGCCCCCCAAAATTCTTACCGTCAAATTGCAGACGTTCAAAATATTATTAGTCGTTTTGGCAATAAAAATAAAAGACTTCTATTTAATTTATGATGTCATTCATGCTCAGTATTTTCATGTAATGACCCCCCTCCAAAGTTTAGTATGACCCCCCCTAAAATTTTAATCTGCGACCGTGCCTGCTCCTCGATCGATCTACAGGAGTTTAACTTAAACAGTGTCAATTCCGTGCGCAAGCGCATGCCAACCTATTTACATAAAGATGATTTATCAGCGAAACATTTCGGTTATTTACGGGCGGTACGTTTACGAGCCGGGCCGCCGTCCGATTGAGATTTCAGGGAACGGTCCGATTCATTTCGGCTCTCGAAATAGTGGTCATGTTCTCGGAAACAGTAACGAGTATCCTGATATTACTTCTTCATTAATGGAATTGAATAAGATTTTGAATTGATACTTTCTAATTGGTCAGTCACTTGAACTTTCAAGTTGAGTGTGAGATATTACTCATGCCTATATAGATATAGATAACTTTCAGTGACTTGCTTCTTCGTTGTAGCACCAGAGGCCATTCGTCGGCTTTGAAGAAAACCTTTTTGAAGTGAAAACTTCTATAGCAAAGATGGGCTGGTTAAAATGATTGAAAGCAAGTCAGAGCCATATTTTCGCTTAAGGTATTGCAAAATAGACTATAACTACTTAACGAATAAACTCAAATCGTGTTAGCTATTACGTCGTTTTGCTGTGCACCGCTCACAAAAACCCAATTGAACGCGCTCAGCGACAGTGCTGCGTCCCAAACCTCACCCTTCGCGCTCTCTCTTTCACGCATGAGCGCAGTTCAACACGCAAATAGTCACTGATAGAAAAATCGCTATACGGCATCAAGCATTACGCAATAAAAACATTGTTAACTTGTGTTGACCACTTTACCATAATGTTATTTGAGAGATAGGGGCTGCGGTTGTTTTTAGTCGGTTGTGTTTAGCAGTCAAGTTTTCACTTCTATCGGCAATTCGCTCGCTATGACTGCCAATTTTGCAGATTTTTATAGTTATATACTTTACTCCACCATACCACTGGAATACCTTAAAAGAAATCTCATTTTTACGTAATAGTAAAACTATAAAAACATTTATCTACCACTTTGTAATCAGGAAAATCAGTCTAACTGTGGTTAACCTTAAAAGTCGGATTAGGCCAGGACTGAAGGACTAGGCTATGATTGTTTGTATGTAAATACAACGATAAAATAATAGAATATATAACGTGCATTTTGCTTATAAACAGTAGTGTTTTGCACAACTGTAAATAGAAGTTATTTAATACGTTATAATATGAACTATATATAAATTCAGCCAAATGTCTCAAGAATTAATTGCCACCATTAAAACCGTGACCAAAAGTAGACCAATGCAAAGAGAATTAGTTAATTAGAATAATTTATTTAACATCCTTAATGCAGATGTTATCTGTGATTGAGACTAATATTTGCTAGAAAATGGATATCCTCATTCTGCGAGATTCAACTTGAAATGTTTTATTTTTAAGTTGTAGATATGGGCGAAATACGACAACTTTATTAACACGCTTATATTAAATTTGTTTATGTATTAAAATATCCGCGACTGCGCGTAAATACTTTCATCCCCTAATATACCCCCCAAGTTTATTTTTCCAAACAATTGATACAGTATAGTTTGCAAAAATTTGCTTCAAAAAAGTAACCTTTTGTTGTTCGACCAGGGTAATACAACAGCCACCCTCATAATCCTCCGTGAAGCAAAATTGCTTCACAATATATATTTTTTTATTTTTTTTTATTGTGTAAAGGTAGCAAACGAGCATGCAATCCACCTGATGGTAAGTGGCCACTGCCGCCCATGGA
>DWNR01000659.1:0-18318 GCA_018250455.1 Polygonus leo | reverse complement strand
TCTTCAGCTTTATATTATTAGTATAGATAAGCTCCTCTTTAATAATATTTATTAATCTATTTCACACTGAAAAATCTAGAATGTAGTACAATTACATCTAGTTTCCCATTCGGTTCGGAACACTTCGTGCATGTTTTACCCCCACATAATCGATTATTGGAAAATATGTGGTTTCGTCTAATTATAAGTTTGACTATGAAAACGAACATACGAACAAAGCTTATTAGTACCTACAGTTTATTTACCAACCAGACACTGACTCATGCTTACTTCAGACATTTAATAAATATCTTATTAATATTCTCGTTTTGGGCTTTATAATAGCTTCGAAGAATCGACAACCTTTCCTGTTAATTTCTTAGCAGTGACTTCATGTTAATTTCCATACTTTTACAACGGTCAAAGGGAAACGCGACATTGTGTTATGTAAGCCATTTTAACTGTTTGCGTTTCGTTTTCTCGTCAAACAAATGTTTTATGGTTGTACAACGGTTTGCAAAATATTGTTGTATTTATTTTTGTATTATTTTTCTTGATAATCTTCGAAGATGCTACTCGGAAGTGAGTTCAGGTTTAATTTCCATACTCGTCGGACGGTCGAAGGTAAACTTGAGTGTTTGGCTAAGTATTTCATGTACTCGTAATCTGTTTATAGTACAAATACAATATGCTTCTTACGTTTTTTTGTTATCGTTGCTCTAAAGGAAAAAAGTATATTATTTTGTTTAATTCTTTTCTAGTCAATTTTTAAATCCATAGTAGATAATTTTTAATATTCGTGTAATTTTCTGAAACAAATAATAAGTAAAACATATGGTCAGTTGGCATTATCGCTAAGTCTACTTATTAAACAAACCGTCAAACTAAATTGAAATAATGATCTGCAGAAGCAACACTGTCTTAAATAATCAAAGGGTTTTACAGTATTTAATTCTTGTCGTAGTATTTATCGTAGGGAAAAGTAAAGGGGGGATGTCAATGAAGCATTTAGTACAACTTGCAACTAAGCTTAATCTAGCTACGATTGTTCTATCAATCAGTCGTTATTGACGCCCTTGTATGTCCTTTCTAATCCTACAATTATCGCACTTAATTTAATTGGTGACTGAATAATTTGTAGCTTAAATTTCCTACTTATCGTATTGTAAATATCATCTATTATTTGCCTAATCCTTAGACGAATGTTTAGTATTTCCTACCAAAGAAAAACAAAAATACAAACATTTAATATCCACGCAATGCATCCCAACTGCACGAAAAGGCATTGTTTTTTGCAAACCCAAATCAAGTGTGTAGGAGTGCAGATTTATTAGTGCGCAACTCGTTAATCTTTTCCATTGAGATCTTCGGCGTTAATAGTCCAATTTTGTGCATTAATCTTATAATCTACTGTACGTAAAACAGTAACTGTATTTACAACAGCGACACGGTAGACATGTTTATATAATTAGACTAGCGAATCCCGCTCACGTTTTTCTGCCGGTAACGTTAAATCTATATATGTATAGATAAAAATGAATCCCTATTTTTCTTGGTCATGGCATCACGCGTGAACGGCTGGACGGATTTCGGTAATTCTTTTTTTATTGTGTTTGTTTTTGCCAGAACATGGTTCTTATGAATGAAAAACTTCTTATTAAAGAAAATTAGAATATAAATATAAAACCTTTTTTCAACTAACAATATTTATAGTTAAGACAGAACAACGCCTGTCGGGTCTGCTAGTTTCCAATTAAAAAAATGAGTTGGACCAAGTTATGACATAAACGTACAAAATTATTAAAATCAGTTCTGTAGTTTCAAAGTTTATCCCGATCATACATCGTGACACGAGACTTTTACATAAAGATATTAAAAATGTAAAGATAGATGACATCACAGGTGTCGATGCGTGTACGGACAGCGTCAACAGGGAACACCCACCTGTGACGCTCGCACCCTATCGTATGCTCAAACACTTAACGACACGTGCTATCAAACATTAGCTCAGGTTCAAAAGCTTACGAAAGTGTGTATATTATATACACACTAGGGATTGGGAGTTCTTGTCGAAAATCGATTTTTGAATCGATTCGATCCGATGAATTATCGATGCACAAAAAATCGTAGCCCAGAAGATTGGTTAAAGACCTTTAAGTTGAAAAATGAACTTTTTTAACTTTTACACATTTTCAACCACGTTTATTGTCATGCATGCATTAATATACCTAGCACACTAATATCTACATTTAGCATTCTAATAGACCCTGTTATATAAATATTCTATTGCATTAATATTGCAACATAAAACTAGTATCGATTTTCGGATGTCTGAGATCGATTGGATGAATCGATTCACACATAGATTTAATGTTGTTCTGGTCAATGCAAATCGATTTTTCGGTACTACACACATACACATAATTCAATCACCTATCCTCTGCATGTCTCGTAAATAGAGAAAGTATTCCTCATTTGTGGCCTGTCAGCCTAAGAATTCGTGTAATTATAAAATTAACACGTCTACTTGTTTACAAATTCTAATGCGTAATGCGCATCATAATGCTATAATAATTAACAGGCAATCATTTTCTACTGTATAATGTTCTTTCTGTAATGTAATGTACTAATGGTGATTTATTGTTGGCTTTTTATACTGGCTTCTTATTAAAAGTAATTCAATGTTCAATTTCAAGATGTTTGAACCGATAAGATATCGATAGTCGTTATTTAAAATGTTTAATTGCTTGTATACGTTTTCATAGTGGAGTAGTAAGTAAAAAAGTGAATTAACGATTGAACATGGTCGGGAACCGCTACTGGCATTTTTTGTGAACCTTTTCGGGGTCCAGACTTTATTTATTATGGTCGATGAGTATCATTGGTTCATACATAAGCTGCTGTTCGTACATTTGTATAATAAATTACTTTTCACGCATATGAATGTTAAATTGGTTTTCCGAAAATTTACATGACTTTTTCATTTCATTCTTGCTCCGTGTCTTCAGATGATTGACAATATGGTTGATGGACTGTTGGAATAATTCGTTTCTTTTGTGTATTTATGATAAACGATGAAATGCTCACAATTTATTCATATTCCAATTTAAAGCCATTTGTTGTAAAGCGGAGGAAGATTGATGGAGATGTGAAAGAAATTTTTATGTTCCCACAACTGTACTGTTGCATTTCCCATAACTGTATGGGTTCCCCAACGAGTTTTTTATCATTTAATGATCGACACATTACGCGATAGCATCTGGACCGTTAGTGCGTGGTACCAAATTGTCTTAATAGTTTGTCGTCGCCAATTACCCAGTGAGAGTGTTTTTTAAATGTTTTATCTCACGTACATCTGGGCGTATGACCATTGCTTTGGCAATGTCCCTGGAATTATGAAATGAATGAATGTAAGGTGGAGGTGTGGCCTGTAACTAACAATTTTGTGCGTATTTAGTAAAAATTGTACACTAGAAGAAACCTTTGTTATATTCATACAAATTTTAGTCTTGAAAAGTGTTATGAACTCATTTACAATAAACAAATCTATAAAATATATTTATTGTAAACGCAAACGAATAGGTTAGGTACAAAATTAAGTTTCGGTACAAATTTGGAAATAACAATTTATTGGAAATATTTTTTTTGAATAAGATAAGTAGTAAGCTTTGTTGCTGTCTTCTTGTTGTTATATTTCAAAATAAATATCTTCTTATAATGTTATTCACTTGAGTCGTGTTATTGTTAAGGATGTGCATGTCTTTATGGTTGAAAATTGCCAGTGGAGGTAATTCCACAGATTGCGCGGGGGAGGGCTTCAACGGGACCCGCATACCGCTTATTCATACCATCGCCATTACAATTTTTAATGTGCTAGGATTCTGACCTTTTCAGCCTCCTCGTTGGATATCATGTTACAAAGCTATTGTTTGAAAGTATTTATTTTGAGTTCGTGGAAAAAAATTAAATCATCTGTATTTATATGAGATAAGAAGTATTTTATGGCATATGAATATCAAATAGATAAACAAGGTACGAGCCTAGAATAGTTTTATCGTCTCAACGTTTTAAAATCCATTATTTTTTACTCATTTGCTTAAAATAATGTTGCACAGGTAGTAAAAAAGTAAAATCGTGAAGTTTAGATAAAACAATCTCAAGGAAATTAATGTGTTCCATGAAACGTTTTCTTCATAACAAATGAGGCGCTTGTACACATAAAACATACTAATCCTTAGATATTAATCCAGCAGTATAATAAACTAACAAGATTTAAACCTGTTCATTGTTTTTTAGCTCTTCTTAAGTTTTGTTAAAGTGAGTTGCCCGTACTTTATCATTGGCAAGCATCTTCGCGTAACTTATGAATTTGCATGTTTACGAGCCTCCTCGGTAGGTGGTCCACCGCGATTTGTCCGGGGAATGGTAACCGCATGACAGGTGGTTAACCGAACACCATTAACCAGACGACCGGTTAACCATTAACCAACGCCGATTCTTGTACATTGTATCTTAACATCGATTTATCCCCTCTTAGAGCTCTGAGTTATCTTTCCGCTATCAGAATGCTTTGAAACATAATAGTGTTCTCTCGTACTTTATTTGCACTACGAATATTAATCAGCTGAGTGGGCTATACCGATGTTTAGTCGGGAGATTTGCGATGCAGACAATTATAAGAGCGGGGTGTTGTTTCTATTAACTTACGAAACCATTATCTTAATATATAAAAATGAATGTTTGTGTGTATGTCCTTTATAGAATCGTAAATTATACATTTGATCGTGTGATGATCTATAGCAAGTTGTTGTGCATGATCCCACGAAGGTTTCTGAGTTGGTACGACCAATTTTCGACAGTTTATTTTATTTGGTGGCGTAGCAACGAGCGCCGGGTACAGCTAGTTAAAAAATACATAAAGCACCTATTTTTTTTATTATTTATTTATTTAAACTTTATGTAACCAATACAAAAGTATGATACAAAGGCGGACTTAATGCTAAAAGCATACCTATCTGTAATTGATAGTGTGGATTGAAATACGGTTATGTCCGAAACGTTCGAATATGTCACCACGGAGAGAAACCGTAGGCTCATGAATGAAAATTTTATGATAATCTATGTGAAAACATAACTTGCGAGCTTACTTGCGAAACTTACGAGTATTCATAACTAATATAGAAACACTTAGGTGTTATGAAGCATATTCTCTGATATTCAAGTAAGAATATCATTCGTCCTCATCATTATCAACAAAATTCGAGATTGATGTCAAGCAGGTCTCCTTTACATAAATTATCTATCATTTACCAAATAACTATTGCAACACATAATTGTTTTTGCATCATCCTAACATAGCAGGTTCATCTTCAGAGTATTTATTGTAAATGTATGGCATAACTCAGGGCATAGGTTGATGTTGCGTCAATGCTGCACTTTCGATGTGCAAGTGAAAGGCGCATCTTCGAACACAGGTGTACTAAGGGAGCAGACGCTGGTAATAGCTTCAACCGTTATGCGGTCATGCTAGTGCAATAACATTTCTTTGTGCATGTCTATTTGTTTGTTTGCCAGATAGAACTCTTAATTCGACCGGAGAGGTATCGCCACCACCCTTAATCCTTCGTGAAGCAATTTGTGTTTCGGATTGGAGTTTGGTTTACACAGTTACAAGGCAAACTTAGTCCTAATGTGTAGCAACCATGTAGCAACGGATCTGGATTACTCGGGGTTATTTAAAAATGTACACGGGCGGCAGTGATCGTAAGTCGTCAGGTGTGTCATCACGACCGTACGTCGTCAGGTGGACTGCGTGCTTGTTTGCTACCTTTATATAAAAAGCTAGTGCAATAACATTTCTTTGTCAATTTGTTTGATACTTAAGTAGCAAATTGTTCTTGCGGAAGCTGTGTGCTCAAGGGCTATAAATTCAGCAGCCGACATGCAATATGTGAATTATGAATGAATGGAACACTGTAATGAATTCGATCTGCTATGAGCACGCAGCCCGCGGCGTCTTTATATCGCCTGTTTATCCACCGCTTATAAAGTGCTTGCACTGAATGCAACTAATTCACTATTTATAACTTAATTCGTGGTCATGTGCAATATGTTTCAAATATTGTTTTAGATGCAATTCATATCCTATATTAAGTAACTGAAGTTACTACACCTACAGAAACTGTACATGACTGGGAAAGACTTAGGAAACATAAAGTTCCTGTCAATACATCAATGGTTTCACTAACATTGGTTGTGCTCATCCTCTAAAACAATACAAGAATGAACTCAAACGTTTAACTACAGATTTAATGTTTTTTTCCGAAAAATATCCATGTTCTTATAATATAATTAATTGTTGTAAGTATCAAATTCACTTTTAAAACGTAGAATATGAGCTCAGAGTCCATAAGTTAAGTTCCATAAGTCCACAAGTTAAAGTACGAGGGGTAAGTGATCATGGCCGCTCGTGGAATCGTGTAATCAATCTTACTAGAAATTGAGTGCAACTTGTAGTCGACTATAGGTACAACACTAACCATGAAAATAAAATTACAAATGTATGTATCACACCATACTATATCCAGTTGGCAGAATCATGTAGCTCGAAAGGACAGGTACCATCGCCACCCTCGGCCACCATTATTGTTTTTCAGTCTTCAGAGGTAACAACGACAGATGCGTTGATGTGTTCAACCACAGTTCAGTCTAACTTTGAGATGATTACTGATGTCCATGGGCGTGACCACTATCAAGTGGACTGCATGCTCGTTTGCTACTTTTGTACTGTAAAAATCCTCTTCTATATAATTCCGTAACATTGGACACTGAACAAATTCGTTTTCATCTCCAAACTAATCACGTCTAATTCTTGCGGTCGCGTCTACAAGTCAATTGCCGGGAAGCGTGTTCGAAGTTCGTGCACGGTGTCTCATTACAGGGATGTTTACTATTAACCGATGTCTGTTCTTTCATTAGCTCCATTCTGTCATTATAAGCGGACCTAGGGCGTCGTAGGAAATTGTTAGCGTCGAATGCGGTGAATGTAACGGGAATACGCCGACTCAATTATAACCCCCGCGTCACCGCTTCCACTTTCTTATTACGCGGTAATTAATGCTATTATAAAATTTCCTATAGTGAAATATTTCCTGGTACAAGAATAAAAATGGCCTAGCAGCCTATAAGACAGATTAATAGCATTATACGCCGATTATATACTTAGCACTTCTCGGCCGCGTTTAATGTTGCTTCTACAGAAACTGATTCAATGAAATGCAAATGGTATATCGGTAGAGGATAAAACGGGTTAATTTTTTAATCAAGTAAAATAACAACATTGTAAGCAGATTAATTCGCCTGTGCCGTTTGTTTATTTCAGAAAAGATAAAATAATACTACACAAAAAAATCTTGTGTCATTCAGTTTGTACCTGATAAAGGTCCACTTTATTTTGCGTAAAGGCTCAATGACAAGTAATGGCGGAAACACGTGTCAATGTCATATCTAGGTTATGAAATATCATTGTTATACATTTCAAAGGCGCTAGAACTCGTTTGATTGAGAGGCGTCACTGTCGCTTATAACTGCAGCAATGTAGCTTTAAAATTATCTAATATATAAAATTCTCGTGTCACAGTTTTAGTTATCTATCAAGTTGTAAGGGTGGTCCACAGCAATTATTTTTAAGACATTTTTTTTTATTTTAATTTTTAAATGACGTGGCATTAAAAATACGTGCAATCCTAAATTTTCACACTTCTACCATCAATCCTTATTTTTGTATACCGATATTGTATTTTTGTATTTTTTTTATATGGCATATCAACGTTTGCCGGGCAGCATCATTGCCTCTCATGGTTTCCCAGTAGTGTAACGTTTCTGTATCCTATCCTGAAGGGTGTGGAATACCTCATATAAGTGTATCACGTAGTGTTTATTAATTCCCACGTTTCTAGTTAACTAGCGGAAGACATGACTGTTAACGACAGGACACAAGTTTTACACGCATCTGTAATAATACAGAAGAGGTTATATAGGGCTGTTATTATTCTTGCCGCATTTGTTATTATATGACTCATTATTATACACACACACTCATCATCACGCCAAATCCCTAACGGGGTAGGCAGAGAGTATCGAGTGCCAAACGGCAAGGTTCTGGTATACTCGCCTAGCTTCTTCCACTTTCATAACTCTCCTCATACAAACACGCCGATTTCGGAGCCGATTGACACCTCCTTCAGACCATGTAATGAGATCATGTAATGTCAGTCTGGGTCTCCCTCGGTATCTACATTAATTTATAAATTCTTAAGGAAATGTATTTTTTCTATATATAAATAAAAATATACTAATGGTAGACAGAAGAGCATATTTTAATTATGTAAAGTTACAATGTAATATAAGTTTGTTAATTTACATCGGCCTTTTAAACTGTCGAACTTTCAGCAAATCATTTTTTTATCTCTGATTTTATTGTTTTTTGTCTTTTTATATATCTGAATTTGTATCGCAAGGATAAGTCGTAAATTTAATACGAAAAAAAACCTTTCAAAATGTTTTATTAGTATGAACGCGGCGAAAACTTGCCGTGTTTCGCTATGACATGTTTTCAGTAACGTATCTATTTTAGTTACAGTAACATACATTTAGGAATGTTAATTTAAGTTTACTACCTAATAGTATCTCCGAGGCAACTTGTCTTGCCTATATTGACTGGCGTTCTGAACGAGGATGTCATTTTAAACTAGGTTAGTTAATATGGTCGCGTTTGTATCTAATAACTAGCACTAACGAGCAACTCTTAGCTTCCCAGAAACGGCTAGAGCGATTTAGATAAAAACGTACTATTTAGGTAATGCTTTAATTTTCAAGTCGATCTAGATAACCGAAGTTAACTAACATCAATTATTATTTTAATTACGTACTAAACGTGACATATTACTAAGTTACCTACTAATTAGTAAAATAATATTAACT
The DNA here is from genome assembly GCA_018250455.1 of Polygonus leo. Lineage (NCBI taxonomy): Eukaryota > Metazoa > Arthropoda > Insecta > Lepidoptera > Hesperiidae > Polygonus > Polygonus leo. Next base: position 9,357 of record DWNR01000659.1, on the reverse strand, counting down.
TTTTCTACACTCATTGCCCCACATTAGTATGCCGGTTTAGTTGATGTCATCTACCTACATAAATACAAGTACATAACACCCAGACACAGAACAAAATTCTAAAATTCTAAACGAGGACTATTGCGCTACGTGAGTCGTCGAAAGACCTTAAGTTTCCATTATATTATACTACAAATCGACATTAGAAAATCTGCAGGTAGTCGAATGAATTCTATTATGTCACAATTCGACAGAAGAAAATCTGAAGTAAATCGATTATGTGATCGTTAGATAACCACACGTTATCCACGAGTTAGCACCAACACGTTAATCTATAAAGTTGTTACAAACTAGTATGCACGATGCTAGAAAGCGATCTAGTCACAATTGAATACAATTTCACGGTGTAAAGGATAAACGGACACACGCCTCGTATAATCATGCGATCAATCAGCTTTCTCGTTTCGGTATTACCACAGAAATAATGTTTGACGGATTACCGTGGAAAGTCACTATGATTGTTGGTCTTGCATACAAACATGTAATTGGATCTAAACCACTGTACGCCCTCCCTACACCTCGCGTTCGTGCACTCCTAGTACCTATCATTCCTACTGATAACTAGTACTACATATTTATATCAGTTACTAGTAGGTCAATATTAAAATAATTAAAGCTTTTCCATTTTAAAACACGCTGCTTGCCCTTTCGTTATTCTATTTGTCCATTTTACTTGCTCCATGGATAATTTTAACTCATTTTCCAAAAAAATCTTCTGTCGGTTCGGTAATTTAAACTTATTTTCCACAAAATATATACTCTACCCATCAAAGCTGAAGTTTTTTCGACTGATATAACTTTCATTCCTCTTCTTAATTACATATACCGAAAGTATACTTCGAAACTGTTGGCGTATTAATATTGCATGGTTATATATAAACGTGTATGCACGTAATGTCGCCGGTTGTACATGAATTACAAGGATATTTAAATTCGTCCAAAGTTTATTAATAAAGTTTATTATCGTAGCGCTCTTGAAGTAAATTTAGAGCTCTTACGTGTTTATGATATTCTAGGAACAAACGGTTTATCAAAACACGTTATTTTGGATACGAATAACTTATGATAATAAATGTTCTATAACGAACATTGTTTGTAAATTCAAGAATATGGAGCTATTATTTATGACACGATAGTCATTTATTTATAAAATAGTGCAGTAAATTATTTTTGTTTATACTACAGGGTCTCTTAATACAATATTTATGTACTTAAGTTTCATGAATCATACATGTAATTTATAAACAACAAAAATAATTTGTTTATATAAATATAGAGTACGTTCAGTCGAAACATCGAGAGGAGTGGAGTGTGTCTTTCAATACTCATACTTAATTTATTTTAAATATTTGATTTGCCACACGATTAGCGCGACAACATGATGAAGGGGACCGGGATTCGTTCCTCGATGATAGGGATGGGTTCGAGTTGGGTGCCGAAGACAATTATTTAGATGGACGTTTTGTGTGGAGGGTAGTAATTAGTGGTAATCGATCTCGCTGTTACCGTCGCTCGTATATGGGATGGGCGGGGCCGACACGTTGGGTAGGGTGGCAGAGTCTCTGTTGAAGTTGGTTGAAATTTCAACATTTAATGTAATAAAATTATACCGTATATTTATTTTAATATTTCGAATGATCACATCGACAAAATTGTTTGACATGCAGTTAAATTGATGGTAGATGTAAGTTGGACTTCAGTAGTTGGCTTTGATTTAACGGCTAAGGAGAAGGCAGAGTTGTTAACATTATTGTTCTTAATCATAAACATGTGTGGTGGAGATTATATTAAATAGATCTAACACATAAACAAGGTTGCTTCTACTCGTAGACAATAAACGGTAATGCAGTACACGTGTTTGGCAGTTGGTATCTCTTCTGTTCAATATGTCTCTTCTGTATGTATCAAACGCTAAAATGAATGCAACAGTGTTATTTCTGAACTACTCGAAAATCTTAAACTGAAATCTGATCTAATTATCAACAATCCTTAAGAGCGACCTGATTTTTGCTAATACACAAATTATTCTATAAATCTGTTAATCAGTAGTTGTAGCAACCCTAAGCGGCGGGCGGGCGGCGTCACAGGCGTAGCGCTCGAGTGCATTCACTCGCGCACTTCTGCGCGGCTAATTTCTCTATCTTTAGCCCGCGGTGTAACTGACCGAGCCCTGCTACCGGCTAAAGAGAAACTGCATTAGATGCGTCCGGTTTACACACGTGAAACCAGCCGAACGATCATTTCCCTTTAGTTATCAGCGCACCTAGCAATGGAACCTAGCATTTTACAATCGACAACACATCGATAACTCGCCACCTTTTTGTTCGCTCCATTTATTAATATCTATCTACGTAATTGCATCCCGGGCCTGGTTTGTCTGAGATTGAAAGTAGTTTCAGTAATAACACACTATGCCTTCCGTCTTGTATCGTGAACGACTTGTAGAGCAATAATTTTGTGCAAGCCGTTGTCGTAATTTAGTTGCAGATCAACTGTGACGTGACTGTATTTCACCCAATTTTTCCAGCATGAATTGCGTGACTGGCTAAGATACGTTGTAGCGATAGTAAACATCTAGACTGCGTATTCGAATTCAATGTGAATCTTATTGAAATGCATGTGTGGGTGTAATTATGTTACTACTATAGAAACGGGGCTCATCAATCGATAGGTGTCTTAGACTGACGAGTTAACTTTCGCTTGTGTAGTGAGAGTGGGCTTCCAGTCTTGAGCAAGGTAAGTTCAGTGACAGTAATACGACAGACCTTAATGTTTACATGTTTAACGTGCATATTGTATCTATGAAACATCTCAATATTGACCGAGCCCGACTTTAATCTACCTACACAACTATTACACAAATCACTTTAACGAGTTTTTGTCGTTAAGCAACTTTCCCTTTGCTTTACTCCTTTGAGCAGATTTTAGAACCGCTTTATAATAAATCTCTAGCACACATGTAAGTTTATGACTTGGCAACGTTTCCGAGTTGGTATATTCGTTGTCTTTTTTTAGATTTTAGTTTAGTTACAGGCGATTATAAGCATTTTCACGTGACTCTCCTTGGAATAATGTTTGCTTCAGAATTTCAACACTGACAATTTAATCGATTCTTAATTGATTTATTTCTTTTGTGGGACGTGGTGCATTCGTCGTCTGCGTATTAAGTATGCACCACTAATAACTAAGGTAAAATTTATAGGAACAATGCCTAATAAACTAGATGCGTTCTAATTTTCGAATATTCTATATATTTGAGAGATTTTATTCAGGTTTTCCTGTAAACATTGAATTAATTTCTATATTTTATATTATCATTTTACTCTCTATTTATTGTATTAAAACTATAAAATGTGACAAAGAACCTAAGTGATTGTGGCATTAAGGAATTTAAATGCCAAAATCATTTTATTGGAATTGGAAAGAAATTATGAGATGTGAGCTGAGTTCTTAATTATTAATACTTTAATGCTAAGTTATTAATACTATTTGAATATAAAATATATGGTCAGTCTCTCATTTATATATTCACGTAATAGAAATCAGTTGATAACACTAAAAATAATAAAATATATTACAAACATACACACAAGTTTTAAATTAATACTAATTATAAAACAAATAGCAGCATATAAAAGGATTACTATAGATTAGGTTAAAGACATTGTGTTAGATTTAGTTCAGACTCGTAAACTTTATTACATAACAAAATGTTTTATGCTTTCTCTAATTTTATCTGGCCACTTGACTTACCAAATACGAGTGTATGTGTTAATCTCGTTTTATACCAAGTTTCACATATGTAACGATATCTGCATAACGGGTTGTAACACTCGTCTTTCTTCTTTCTGGATCTACATAATGCGTTATTGCAATTTCTGGTAAATACTATTATTAGCAACATGCATTTTTTATCATATAAAGGTGGCGAGCGAGCATGCAGTGTAACTGATGGTAAGTGGTCACTGCTGCCCATGGACATCGGTAATCATCCATTAGTACGATTGAATAATACCTAAGTTTGATCACATATGCGTTACTATCCCTGAGGACTAAGATGTTCGCCTCGTGTATAAGTATAGCCAACAACCATACCAATCCAAACTGAAACCGTGCAAAAATCCAAACTGCAAACCAACACAAGAATTGCTTCTCGGAGGATTATGAGGGTGGCGGTGGTACCTCCCCGGTCGAACTACACGAGTTCTACCAACTGGTAAACAATAATGCATGAGCAATACGGAGAATTGAATTTATGTATGCAAAATAACTTGTGACCATTAAAGCGTAAATAATGAGATATTCGTTTCGCATGTAATGCGCTTTCATTATTTTATTGTTATTATGGTTATGAGTTTTCATAAGTTATTATCTTTACATACATTAGTAAGAATTAGTATAAAGAGGAGATAATTGTTACTCGCTTGCTTTATGAAGTAGCCTCCCAGATGTTGTGTAAGTTGATGAAACAAAGATAATGGAGTCGGATAATATTTTATGAATATTTAAAAATAAATAGTAAACGAGACATACCACAGGACTTGGCAAAACTCTCAATGTTGTGCCACTCCTCCCCACGCCGTATTTTGATTTAACGTCCTTTGCGTCACATAAGAGAGAGTGTGTCAAATTTTCCCCGTTTTTGCAACATTTTTCGTTGACACTCCGCTCATATTGGTCTTAGCGTGATGATACATAGCCTATAGCCTTCCTCGATAAATGGGCTATCTATCACTGAAAGAATTTTTCAAATCGGACCAGTAGTTCCTGACATTAGCGCGTTCAAGCAAACATACAAACAAAAAAACCTTTGAGCTTTATAACATATACAGTATGTATAGATGCAATAGGTGTGGTAGTGGAGCAATCGCACTTTGCCTACTTCTCTCAATAATAGTTTACTTTATGAACTATGGTTTATAAAACATTAAAGCACGTGGGTCGTGGACCTCAGGTTGACATGCACTGGTCACGTGTAGGCACACTGCACGCACGTTGCACTATCGCGATATGCAAACTTTCATAAAACTGATAAGTTAAGCAAATATTTTTTTAATTCTTTTTCTAATTCGAAATACAAATTGCACCATAGTAAAACATGTCTTTAAATCCAGTATTTTTAATAACGTAACAATATGAGGTAGGTGTCTTACCACTTGAAAAATATTTATAGAGTTAATAAACAGACTTTGTGTAAAAATGTTTGTATTAAAAATCCACAATCCTGCTATAACATCTATAACCCTTAGCGGCCCATCGTAAATCGTTAGTCTGTAACACTATACTGAAGATGAGTTGAGTTAAAACTACTATACCTACCACCTGGTAGAACACGTTTATTTCGACCGGGGTGGTACCACCGCCACCCTCATAATACTCTGCGAAGCAATTCTTGTGTTTCGGTTTGGAGAGGCGTCGTTGTCGGCTATACATATATACGAGGCGAATGGCGATGGCCATGGAAGGCAGTGTCCACTTACCATCAGGTGCAAGCTACCTTTATACGATAAAAAAATACAGTAATAATGCTGTAAGTAAGCATTTTTTATGGATTTATTAAGCTAATTTTGAATTCTCTCTTTTCAGGTAAGCATACAATATCAGACATCAATAAATAGTAATTTCAGCGGTGATTACCCAATGTAAGTATTAAGTTTAACCTTTGTATAACTTATTGAAATGCAAACTTTGAGGAAAATTTATTACAATATTGTTGTTAACCATTCATGAAACATTGACTTTTAAGTAATACATTTTCAACATGAGTGGTCCGGTCATGTAATAGTATAATTACACACTCACTGAACGAATTTATGTCCCGTGCCTTGCTTTTAACTCTTGCATAACGGTGTGATCTGTCGATTCATCCGAGATGGATTTTTAATAATTACGTAAAAGTTTCAATGGTATAAATGCCATGTCTTTCACATTGAAGTAGTTATTTCTTTTAAAGAAATTACGGATAAATGTCTCTGGCGTGATACTTAAATTTTGTGATAGCATGCATATTATACTTTATAAATAATTGTTCGTGATTGTAATATAGCTATAATAATGACAGGAATTAGTAACTTATCTCATGGACGTGAGTGCTCATCTTCATTTTAATAATATTCCTTAGATTTACTTTGTTACAGCTAGCTATTAAAGTTTATACCGTTACATAATAGTGAAGTACATACATAGTTTTAGTAGTAAGTACGTGTTACGTAATGATAAAGAGGAAAATAAAGTAAAAAGCCGTGAGCGGTCCCATAAATATTGTTGAAGAGCGCAAACCGGGCATTAAGATGAGTGCACTCATCCATCTAAGGAAATGCCCATCGCTGTCTCATTACCAATACTACCCGCTGTTCGTCACCACTATTTATCTCTCGTATTAGAAAGTTCTAGGACGTAATTAATATGGAGAGAGGTAATTATTTTGATACGGAGGCAGCACGTCGAATGTTAAAGATATAATGGCTATTTACCTCGGACCCCATAGCATTATCAGAGAAAGTTCCTCTTAGCCAGGAATGCGGCCTGGAATTTATTAAAGTGTACCAATTTAGGTAGGTATGCGCTTTAAAAGGACAAAAGGTTTCGAGATTTACAGCTTGGATACCGACGCTCTTGTAAGCTCTGAATTGCATTGTCGCCAGTTTGCATTATCCCAGTACAAGAATTCAGTGAGTCAGTTGGTGATAGAAAACATAGTTTAAACTATCCCAGTTAGATTCCATTTTATTGATAAAATGTTGTAATACTAACTTCTTATTAAAACTGAAAGAAAACAATTCTAAGTAAAGACAAAATGAAAACAGTATAAAATACTACCTATGCAAAAAAAATTAATTTGGACATTTTATTTTCATTGTGCATTAAACTGTTAAATCAATGCAGTAAGGTTTACAATTCGTTTTAAAAACAAGCTCTTTGAGGCAATCTCCGGAAAAAAGAAAAGAAAAAGAATCAAAAAATATAGATCGTATTACTATTTGTATTAATTAAACTTCTCTCATTATATATTACCAATATTTATTGGACTACCCCATTAGTAGAGTAAGTATAAACATTCGGAAAACTTAAAAGTACTGGTGTGCACTTCAATGCTAATATTGAAGTACAGGATTAATATGTGTAATAAAGAAAATTAAACCTTATTCCGATTAGCCAGAGCAATTACAAACGGAGTTTACGAAATCGCTGAAAATGCGGTGCAGTTTTTGCGATGGCGGAGTGTACGCAACAAACATGTCGCCAAGTGACATGCATGCGCAGGCGCAAAGCCTTAGCGATGCAAACATGCAGTTAATTGCACGCATTTTCAGTCACCGGAGTCCACTAGTGATGAAATGTAAATAAAAAATGGACATTACATAACGCGGCTGTTCAGCTTTCATTTACGTTACACTCGTTTTAAATGTTTTTTTGTCTAAATATCTCCGTAATAATCGTACACTTACGGCAATGGGCCCCACGTAAGTAATTTGTCGCGACATAATTGCAGTAATGTAGCCCTAAAAGTGAAAGTTTAGCTAATTATCTAATGCGTTTATCTAATTTGTCTCACTCAATCACGGGGCGAGTCAGTGAGCACCTAATACATTTTAAATATCACTTGTCATTAGTAAGTATTATCCATTATCTATTACAGAGGTTGCATAATGAGCGTGAGGAGGTTCATGATACCCTCGGGCTATCATTCATACCGTCGCCTCTTAAAGCATTATCGTAGATAAGTAACACCACGTAAGATTTACGTTGCATTATGCCTTTGCTCCTAGGAGCACGGGCTCTTTAGAAGATCAGATTAGTCGTCTTCGAACAGTAATGTTGCATAAAATTTACATTGAAACGCAATCATAAATCATTGTTAAATGTCGCAAACTATTAATAGTGAAAACTGCTAGAAACTTTGTCATAATCATCATCACAACTCATTATTATCTAACTTTCAGGTGTCCTTTTATAAAGAGAAGGATTTAAGCCATAGTCCATTCCTTTGATTTTTGTCTATATTTCTTTAACGAATAGCAAGTGACTATAATCCAAATACGCACGAAATTTTGAAAAATTAGACGTTGGGATTTGATCCCGGATTTCAACAAGAGCTGCGCTGCTCTTGTAGAGTATTTGCGAATTTTATTTATACGTTATAACTTAATAATGTTGGCATTTGCAAAGGCACATTAAGACAGAGTTATCTCACTTTGATCAATATCAAAAAATTAAAGCGTAACCTGAATGTTATCAGATTCTAAAGGTAACCAAACTGATGCAGGCTATAAATAATAGCGTCGATAATATCGGAGCTATTCGTAATCGCTGGTGACAATACAATGTGCAGTGAGCTTAAGTAACTCATTTCAATCTCGATTTCGTCTCGAACTTTACTCGTTACTCGTTACCGAGTGAAAGTGATCCCTTTTGAAAGTACTGATTTATGCGGCTCATTAACGAGTATAAAATTATCATTCGTTTTGACTATAACTCGAAACTAATGACGTTTAGGTTAGGTCTATGTCCACAATACACGTTAAGCTAAGCATTACTCTACATTTGTATATGCTCGTTTGGTTAGCTTCATGTTCTTCCATGAAAAAAGAGACAATTCTGTGTTCAGATATATAATCAAGAAATAAAATATACCACCTTGATAGAAACGCAGTCTTGACAGTAAGTATTACACTTATTATTTTATCACTTTTGGTGTCAATATGGGTCTTACGTGAAAATTTAAGGCAATTCTGTCTTGAGTTTTAGAAATATCATCACTAAATTAAATATACCGCACTTTTGACTTTTTATTATAATTAATGTGTCTTTTCTTTAGGTTTATTTTTCTTTGTACTATCTCTCTATATTTCTGTTATACATTGGGCTCATCAATTCAATCTTTAAGTACCTTCTACCTAATACACAACTACCACAAGAAGCATATTAACACAGTTCCGCATAACCAGGCGTTCACGCGTGGTGTAGACGAATCCTAATGATACCTGCTCCGCCGACTATTTCTGGAATACGTAATGACGTAATCATGGTACGTTCCGTCGAATTATTGTAATTACATGAGTGATTGTAGCAATCTTAATGATGTACAACCGTGGATGTGTTACTGAGGAAATTACATCCATCGTGCCGCGTTAAATTAATAGTTTATAGATTGAATATTTTATTATTAACCACTAGTTATTTTTATATATAATTTCTTTTGTAGTGTATGCCACTGAGCTCTTGAATTTATTTTGTGCGTATTTACGTCCCTAGATTACCAATCGGTGTACTTGTGATGAGAATAATTTGCAAATTAAAAAAAACCCTCTAAATCAA
>DWNR01000658.1:0-18330 GCA_018250455.1 Polygonus leo | reverse complement strand
TTGAACTTTGATGTAATGTTTTATGACTAGGAAACTAAATCTAAACTGGTACACCACTTTCTTGGCCCACCGTACGACCACAGCTTCGATCATATAGAATTTAGATTCATTCTTTGTTTCCTGGAATGTTAGCTATTGTATCTTAGTTCAGGTCCAACGATTTCTAAATCCGACAGCGACATAATGCGGTAGTACGTGAATGTAATTGCGGCATGCACCGTGCACGCGTACATAAGGCCCCACTACTTTCCCCCGACCCAGTGCCCTCTCTGCGTCGGCTCAGACGACCCACAACCATCTCACAATTCCGTAATGTTTCACATTTTATTTGAGATTTGCAATTACTCTGTACTCCTTATAATATGTGTATAACTAGTAACATAGAACGATTATCGTAGATGAGTTATGTGGTGGCGATCGGTCTTAATCGGTGTTCATAATGGTGGCTTTGACATGAAAGTGTCAAGGAAATAGATATTCACATAGTTCGGTCATATATTTAAATTTTTTAACGATTTAAGTTACATAGAAACTACTAAAACACGATTAGAAATTTAAATTAAACGGTAATCCATCGATGGTAAAACTTGAAACGTTATCTAAACATATTAATCGACTTGGTCAATTGTTAGACGCACGCCAAGAGAAGTTCATAAATTCAGGTCTCGAGTATTCTTGTTTTTGTTAACATAATTCAATTTAATCTCTGTGAATAGTTTTGATATAAAACACGCAAAAACTGTGCTTGAAACGTATAATTTTTTTGTCATCAAGCGCTCTATAATCTTCTGGTAAACTCATTTTACTTCCCATAAAACTAATTTATTTACGGCGTCTGATGGGGTGCTGAATGATATTTTCAATCGTAATAAAATTGCAAATTGCAGATATATGTAAGAATAATACTGGTCTTAGATGAGATAGCACGCGTTGGCGCCTCACGTGCCGTCTCTACCAAATGTGATCTAATAGCCATGTAATTCAATCTTCGTTGCTCGCTCGGGACCGAATTACATGAATTTCTTTTGCAATAAAAATAAATTAAATCGTTTCAGTCATTTATCTTGAGTTTTCTTAGATATCTTAAAATAAATCTATAAAGTATAGTTATTTGCAACCACAGCATGTAATTACATTGATTATATACACAATAGCAAACGCCTTTACTGAGAACGATGTACAGGAAAAATATGAAATAAGTCTATACGAATTTGGACATTTCTTTATTTGTAAGTTAACAGTTACAATCACAGAATTTAATCAGCATCGTTCGTAAAGTGACGGAACAGGTCTCTGGTAGGTACTAAGCCATTTAATGACAAGTATTTTCGTAATGCTATTAGGTTTATTCTTCTCGGGTACCATAACTAAGTATAAGCTTTACCAATTCTATTTTGTAGAAAATGATTAAAAGTAAAATCAAAGTGTCTTGTCACAGAGACTTAAGGGAAATTTAGTTTGGTAAAGATAAATTTCACTACGTTTTACCACTTTTCTCGGACTGCGTACAGCAATTCTAACTGCATCTTTCACGTTCGTTTCCTACAGTGACTTGCGACTACCAAGAACAGTTATGCTGAGATTTTTGTCATTCCACGCTATTCGTTTGCTGGTCGACATAAGTGCGACTAATGTGTGTGGGCGTGACTCGTGAGACTGATATTTTAAAATCCCGGTCACATATAAAACACTCAATAGAATATTTTTTATTTATTCTACGTACAAGTTATTTCTTTGAAACGTGATCTTACAATCATTTTGTGGTATGATTTTGATTATGCTTGAATAAGGTGTGTATTCAAAATATACTTACTCACTTACCTTACCTAACATGTACTTGTTTGGACGTATTAAATTTAAGTGGACATATTCGTATTCTTGAACTATGTTAGGTACTGCTATCCTATCTATCTATGCTAACCTATCCTATAAACAGAATGCGTATGAAATGCAATAACAAATCTCGTGTTTGCAATAAGAATAACAACGACTCACGACTTAATTATAATTCAATTGACTGCCGCAGCAAAACTGCAATTATAATCATGGCATGACGATTTTCACGGCTAAGTTCGAAAATTCGAACAAACGGATAGTTTCGTTGTTTGAGAAGATATAGGCACTTTGACTTTCAAGTTTCACAAGTAGTTTGGTACGCGTCAAATGTATTGTGATATATAATGATTCTACAGTGATAGCTGTATCTACCGTTACCAGGCGGCCGGATAAGACCGGATATAATTCGGCTTTTCTGGCTTTCGTTGGGATTTTTACATTGGTCCAGTCATCTTGCACTTCTGAAGCTCCAAGTGCTATTATCATTTTTGCCATATTAATATTACTTATACCTATATATACAACAATTTGGGGGTGTCCGGACCTTTTACCCAATATCCGGCCAAACTGACTGGTCTGTCCGGCTAGGTTTGACGACCTGGCGAGCCTAGCTACGTTTGCGATGCGCAGTGGTCGAGCGTCGCCATCGCAAGTCGTCCGCGACCCACTAAACTGATGAATAAATGAGAAAGTGCACAAGCTTTGACATTGCGCTTTATGTACCAGAAGCTATCTGCCAGCTCTTTCACTTGTTGTAGCAAATTTAAACTTACGTCCATCTAAGGAAATGAAAATCTAGGTAATGCGACGATAAACAGAAATTATGCTATAAACATCTACAAGATTGTCTCGAGAAATTTAATTGACTGAGTGAAGTGTTACTCTGGATTAACAGCTATGCCTATGCATTTCTAAACAGATTAATGTAACTACATGCATACTAATAACATCTATCGAATATTCGTTCTATCTATATATATATACAGGTAACTATTCAACAGTGAGAGGACTAGTACTGTCTTTTGCTCCATTACAGCAAGTGATACTTAAACCACACAACAATGATACTTGTTGTTCTCTAAATTTTGACCTCAATAAGCTAATAATTTATCTATGCGCTTACAATCAATGACCTTTCGATGTTGACCACTCGCTTTCACTGAAGAGGGACTACAGTATTGATAACTAATATAATCATCTTCTTTATGTTCGTAGTAGCAAAATATGTAGGAAAGCTGAGAAGTATGGCATTTCATAAGTATAATATAGCCACATTACACTATAAATAAGTTATTTAAGTGTAGCCTACTTTAAGCTGTATGAAACTGTATGCCTTAAATAAAAATAATACAATATGTTACAAATATTATATATTTTCGCCATTTTCGTTACCAAAATATTAAGCCATAAAATCTTCGGCGTTTAGGTTCATATTTAAAGATTAAAGGGTAGAAAAGGCTACAAGTGATGTTCTAATACCTCTAAAAACGTTATAATTTTTTTTTCAGTAAATTTTCTTTGAAAGAATTAATATTAGCTCAAATAAATTATAACATAAAATAAGCCGTGTGTATGTGGCAATGTCCTTTAAGAGACACGTTTGGCCGGCCGCCAGTGACGCGTAGCATCGCTTGAGAATCATGTCGCCCCTTGATATCAAACCTGGGCAGCCTAGTTGTTAGTCACAGACAGCTAGAGCATGACTCTGACCCGCCAGCTCGACTTACAACATAATTTCGAATGCATTGACACCTTTATATACTTAGATAAGGTTAATGTACACTAAATTTGAGTCATGATTAATGGCCAAGAGAAATTCTCGTTTGTATTTTAACCTCTTATTTTTTATCATAGTTTACGTGAAAAAACATTAAGTAAATATATTTTTAATAGTTTGTATTTTAATTTTCAAATACCAAGAGAATAAAAATAAGATCCTTGAGCATGGATCTCTTATCTTTTGAAAGTTCTCATTTTTAAATCTACGAAAATAAAAAGCAAATTAGCGACAACATTTTATATTTTCTTTTTATCTCTATTAAATTATCTAGAACTTGCTTAGTATTATCTTTTATTATAATAAACAAAATATGATTTTGTACCTTCTACATTTCTCTAATCTGGAATAGTTATGTAACTGATACATCTTTTTACGTCAGTAAAAGCAATCAGCATACCGTAATCGAATTTAAAAATGCTACTTATAATGATGCGACCAATTTAGATAGCCGTATAATAATTTAGCGACATGGTTAATGTATCTACAATGTAACTTCGTAGGCAGGGATTTGTGCAAAAAGCTAAAACAATGTCTTCGGGAATGTCACACGGCAGTAACAAGACAGGGCTTTTAAGCAGTACATAGCGTTACCTAGTCGTACACTAATGTATTCTTGTAATATGTGCGTCCATCGCCTCCGGGAACGGCAATAAACTCCATACGTCGGTTACGTAACGATCATGTTTATTTTGTTTTAAATGCAAATGAGATAGATTCGTCGCTGTCAGTCCGACTGCATGTCACAGTGTGTCATAACTTATGGCCAAGTCATCAAAACGTTTATACCGGCTGTCAGTCTCGGGTGCACTGTTGGTTTAAAAGAATGTAACACAATGTTTCGTTCTGCTACTGAACGATGTTTGTTAAATTGTACGTTATAATTTACATTTATAAATGTACATGGTTTAAAGTTTGATTATACTTAGAGGCATACTGTCTATGTGATATTAACGATTATAAAGATAGCATTGTCTTTTGGCTTCAAATAGGATACATATCACATTTTAAGGTGATCAAAGAAGTATTTGAGCTACATCAATAAAGAATACTTTGTGCGCATAAAATTATCAGCGTACGATTATCATATAAAACCACTTTACTACTGCTATTATAAGACCAAGTTCGTTACGAATATCGAATCACAATGTTCTATAACCTGCACTAATATAAAAAGTAAGCTTATACTACAAGCAATAAATTCTAGCATTATAGATCGTGTGAAATATATAGTTATCTAATTTCTCGCGGAACGACATTTTTTTCCTGATTCCACAGCGAAGTTTTTCTTCCTTGTAATTCTAGTCCTGTCGTGCGGTCGGAATTGAAACCGCATTTACCTTTTTTATCGATACCAACGTTTATTGAACTGCTCGATAGAATTTCATTCGGAAATATTTATTGTACAGTTAGCACGTAGGATGAAGTAATTTAATTACAGGGTTTTCATTTATGTAGCCTGGCGGTAGAGGTACTGCCCGTATTATTAATTTCATATGTATTGTTATATGATGACGCATAAAGTTTAATTCATTTTGCCGTCTTTTGTGACTTATTTATTAAATTGAAATTTTTGTTAGTGAATGGATTCATTGTAGCATCATTTGATTACACTTTACCATTTCAAAACAATTGCATGCAATTGATAATGACTTCAAGAGTATATTTTTAGTTGTACTGAGTAACATTTAACTTTCAGCACTTTTATGATTGATTGCATATTCTTATGTTGTCGTCGTTGTTTATATATATTATAATAGCAAAGATGTCGTGCGAAGCGGTCGACGACCCCGCTGCAGCCCAGCACCAGGATTGAATCTGAACTCCGCTCCTGATCGTCGCGAGAAACAACGATAACATTATCCACGCTGTCAACGCTCGTCGTGGCCATCAGAATAAGTCACGTTGCTGCGATTGTTTCACAACTATTGAATGACGGACATTACCCTCTTTAAGAAGTTCACAGCTACAGACGCTTTCTGCGACAACCTACAACAAGACAATCAGACATCGATTGCTATAGAAATCGCGAGAAAACATCTTTACCTATATTGCATTGCGAGTCAATTTGAAATCTTATTTCTTACATTGAACTGTACTTAACGAAGAAGCAATAAGTTTAATATAAAAGATTACTTTTAGTTTTTGTAGTTTATACTTTCAAGTGAAAATTGGAGTGAGTAGTGATTGGTATACACCATTATGGACATTTTAAAGTGACCTAAATGAAATTTTAGATGGATAGCATACTCAGAGAATGTACTCGTAATGCTAATACAAAAGACATCAACGCGTTACCCTTAGCGTAGCGTAGCAAAGTATTATGCATTCGTAATACTGTTCACGAAAAACTCAAAGACTTTTAATGGTTAGTAAGCAAGGCAAAATAACATTGCATCCTATTTTATATATTTAATTAACACAGATGTTACATTTAAAAAGTGATTTACTTAAGTAAACCACGTTTATAAATTGCTTTAATCATATTTATGATCTAATAAAAGTAACAGCGTAAAATAAGGTAATAGCCTTAACCTACTCTAAAATACTTGGTCAGGTATCGCGCGTCCACTACTAATTTGTAATTAGAGGCGTAAAATTTGGTTGATAGCGTATCGAGGCGTGTCCGTTGTCAGTTTGTTTGCGAAAAGAATTCTAACGGACCGCTTCCATGTTCGGCGTTTGATTCAGTGTTACTATACCCATGTTCGCTGCAGAAAACGATAATATCTACAGAAATTGGACCATCACGATAATATCACAATAAAATCATTGACATGAATATCTGAATCGAGCGGAAGTCAGCGATCAAGACATCTTTTTGTATTTTATCTCGTTACTTTTTATTACTTAACGATTTTATTAGAGTTGTATACAGTTTTTATCATTACATTTAATCAATACAAAAAACCATACCGAAACCTAAATCTTACAATTAAAATGTCCTCGTTATTTGAGACGGGAACTATTTTTATTGATGAAAAAAATCGCGATATCGACTGTTATTTTCGGTTCTTTAAAAAGAAACTGAAATTGGTGGCATCTAAAAAGCGTTACAGAAATACAAGAAATAAATGAATAACGCCAATCGCCGTTGCAGAGAAAAAAGTCAGTTTTAGTTTCAACAAAGCGAAGACATTAACTTTCTTACTGAGTTCTAACTGTATTTAAAATCGTAAAAGTGGTTTATATAGAGATTTTATCGCATCTCGGTCGACTATGTGTGTATATGAAAATGGAATTATAGCGGTTATACGTTATTTTTGTGATATATTTACTGTTTTAACATTCTGCTCATGTGTGGTCCTAGATTCAGGATATTTAAATAATATACATATTTACGATTGGGATGGTCGTAGTGACCTCTTGCATGTATGTATGCACGAACTACAATAAAATAACAATATTGTGTTTTACCACATTCATAGAAATGTTGTTAAAAATTTGTAAATATCACAATGAATCATAAATTTAGTAATCATTTACTGATCATTTCAAATGTGTAATTACAATATTAAATAGAGCAAATTAACTGCATCTCCCTCAAGTGAATCTAATTATTGTTTTGCATATTTTTTTGGAGTCTTTATTGTGTTTTATCTGTGAGTTTCCCATAGGATTAAAATATGTAAAAAAAGTAAACGTGATTATAATCAAGTGGGAAAATCTGGGAATAATTAAAGCCTATAATTACTCATTAAGGGCAAAAATGGCGTGTGCATTCCATTCTTATTTAATTTGAAACGGTTATTTTGCATTCTTCTTTGAAAATACTCGTATATATAGTGTATTTTTTTCAATTACGAGTATAAACGTTGTCCACCATGCTTATTAATATTAATTTGCTTATTGTAGATAATGTCTAACATCTTGAACTGGTTTATCGATCGTGCTAGCGATAAAACTGTAATCTTAACTTGAGCTATGTAAAACTAAGAAGCAAAGAGAGAAGATAAACTGGTTATATTTTTATCTGCGAGCATTTGTACATCATCTGCAAAATAGAGGATTAAAACTGTGTCACGACGGCTAATGACGTTTAATACTGGATCTGGATGCGCTGGAAATAGACCTGTGTATTTTGAACACAATGTATCCCGATAAAATGCATACATACCTGGACATGTAATTTTACTCTTCGCTTACTGAATAAAGTAGGTACAACGTGTTGTGTTTGACCACTTCCATTATTAATGATACGTAATTGACGTAATGGAAACAGGTTTATTCACACGCTCTCTTACAAATAAGCGATAGAATTAAGTAGTAAGAACAAGCTCATTTGTAATGCATTTGAATTAGTTCACGCAGTTGTAACTTATGTACTGTTTTTATATTAATGATCTTAGCTACAAAACACAAATTATTCTACTCCCTAAACAATTATAGCATGGAGGGTAGCCGCATATCAAATAGATAGGTATGGTTGAAAGGATGTGTTTTATATAATTTCGTTCACAGTTTAAAATATGCGTGTGTAGGCAAACGCGCAAGCAGGGATTATACAAATATTTTATTGTGCTTATTATTTCTACTGTCATATTTAATATTAGTGGTGAAATACCATTTTTACCAATCCGAATGAAGCCACAATTGGAGCCATAATTTACTAACGAAAATTTGTTAGAGCCCAATCAACTTTTTTCTATTTGCATATATTTGTCTTAAATAAAAGTGGCAATAAACTATCGCCTAAAGCAGAAACTTATCTTTATCAATATCACCATTGTATTCAACGAATACGAATATTCTTGTTCGTAGCAATCTTGTTAACGCCTTAACATTGTTGATTAACGCCTTGATTTATTTAGTTAAAGTAACATTATAAGATCCTCTTTCGTAATCATATATATAAAAATGAATTCCTATTTTCCTTCGTCATGGCATCACGCGTGAACGGCTAATTCTTTTTTTCTTGTGTTCGTTATTGCCAGAACTGAAAATTATACGATTCAAGGAAAGTTAACGATCATATTAACTTTTCTATTGTAACCATAGCAATATAACTTATTTACTAACAATATTTATAGTTAGCTAGTAAGATGATAATTAGAACAGGTTTAAATTTTTTAACATTATAGTACGAGAATAATGCTGTCCATATAGATGGGGAGCCCTCACGGAAGCGGTGTTTTTTCCACTCGAGTGCGGCTGCGGCACGAGCACAAGGGCTGGTTGTGCTTATGAAGATATTGTGGTTGGTGGTTAAAAATCGTTTTATTTTTATGCCTATCACCGGCGTTACAAATGAGCTATGATTTAAGTCAGTAAAGGTTGTCTTATTCTTATTCTTGCGGCAGATGTTTTTATAGAATACGGATGCCTGAATGCAACAGCCGTTTTCTCAAGAACTCCTTGTCAAGTTAATAGGCTCGTTTTTTGTTACGTTTCTGTCTCTTATTTATAGGATAGAAGCATTATCAATAAGCTTTTTTGAAAGCAAATGATGACGCACGTAAATAAACTAAACATTAGTTTACACTGAAAACATTGTTTAGATCAAAGTTCAACAATTATAACCAAATATGATTTAAACAATACACAAAAGGTCAGTAAAGACAGCAAAGATTTTCTCAAAGGCATGTGAAGTCAACTAGTGTCGTGAATGGTTTAAATTCTTCTGAAGGGGGTCCCGTGTCCAGCAGTCAGATAAGTTTACGTTATTGATTACATTGACAAAATGTCACTGTACGGTAGTCTGTATTACTTCTATATAATTTCAACCACATAACAATATTTTTATTACGTTAGCTACTTAAAAAAGCATATTAATATAAGCATACAGCATTAAATTGAAGAGTTTACAACATTGTATAAATACTAAACCAAGAATCACCTTTAATATTTATTTAATCTTTCAAATATTATACGAACCTTATAAATGTAATCCTCGAATTAGTAACGACGATTCGTGATTCAAATACTAATCCGTGAAGAAGTTACGCGTTAATTTAAATAATGCAGGGTTAGTGATCCCTTCGACTGTTCTGCGCGATCGCGCGCACGTCCCAGCATTAGCGTTGTCACTTTGTATATTTTAAGTGCACGTCGCGACAATGTCTGACTTGAGCTATCTGTTCCGGTGATCGTCACTATGCAACCATCGTTAGTGTTAGCGTAGAGGAACGGTTTGTTTAGCTTCCGTGTTGCTTAAAGTAGCGTCGACAACCTAAAATATTAGTAGACGGCTATTCTCTCGAAATAAGATAAGTTTACGTCGTAGTCCATCATAGGTCAAACGTGTTGATCGATTTTGTATACCTTTCACAACACTGAAAGAACTATTATTTTTTATTGTATAGACCCTTTGGTACTAAAGGGCCATGTAGTCCAGCTGATGGTAAGTGGTCGCTGCTGCTATTTGTAATTTGTAACATTTGTAAACTTTGTATATTTTAAGTGCACGTCGCGACAATGTCTGACTTGAGCTATCTGTTCCGGTGATCGTCGCCATGCAGCCATCGTTAGTGTTAGCGTAGAGGAACAGTTTCAGTAGTTTCCGCATTGCCTTAAGATAAGTCACTTTTCTAAAGAAAAGCAAACGAACGTGCACTCCGCCTTAAGGTATGTGATCACTGCCAGACTGCCACTCATGGACATTTATAATCAAGTACGATTGACTCATAGCTGAAGTTGATCATAGATTCGTTTTTTACCCCTGAGGCCCAAATCGTTCTTCTAATGTCTAAGGATCTTTAGCCTCCCCAGTAATACATGAAATGGCTTCCCGGACATTTATAAAGGTTGGCGATGGTATGTCTGCAGCCAAATTACACGAGTTCTATCAGCGCGTCGACACCGAAATTTTGTTATACGGTCGACTCTTCTCTCACGAGTTAAAAAAGTTTAGGTCGTAGTCCATTACAGGTCAAACGTGTTGACAGATTTTACATACCTTTCACAACACTGAAGAGAATTGTCAGATATTTGATAGCAAGCAAAAAAGACGCGAACACAAAGAGCGTGCGCAGTTTATGATCGTGTTTCCTATGCCTTACTCCCGCTCCGCTACCACCCCGCTACCGTCCCGCTTATGACCTGCCCTCTATTCATTTTTAGCTGCAAAGCAGTTCTTGTTAACCGTTTCCTGGGTCTCAATCAGAGTGTTTTGCGTCACAGGTTGTTTCATTATCTTTTTCACTCTATGATCCCTATCTGATTGGTTGTGATCGATTATCGAATCGATTTTGTAAGGTTGAGAGCGGAACGAAGTCCTTGGGCTTCGTAATGATTGGCGGGTATTACGTGACTTTAAGTTCTCTAAAGTTTATGTTAATGAAATGAAAATGATTTACCTTTATAAGCACTTAAAGCATCGGTGTATACATTTATTACAAACCATTATTGGCCCATTGCTGGGCTCGAGTCACAATAAGAATTTATGCCATAATTCATAGCACTGACCTGACTGACTGAGTGTAAATTGGTAGGTTTCATTTCCTTCATAACTTTTTTTATCAATATTTTACTTATGATTTTCCTCATCTTAAAGTAATAAAAAAAAAAAAAAATGGAGATGCCTATCTGAGATTCGAGCACAGACCTACAGCGAGAGGTAGGATTCCTAACCACTAGGTTATCACTGATATATAGTTGTAATATAACGCACAGCTATTTTTACGGCACATTTCAACCAGATTACGTAAGATAAGTGTCGAATAAAACTCTATAAGATAATTGGCTTTGGCTTCATAAAATGAGATTATCCATGTAACCGATGATTGAAAGCAATTACACAATTGTAAAACACTTGAATGCTATAATAGTAGTAAAATATCGTGTATGAAGCAGTAAAATAATTTCGTATTAAGAGTAATAGCCAACATGAGAATTATTCTAATCAGCACTAGGTTAAGATGCTAATAATTCCTATAACGGTCTTGTTTTTAATGCGAACTGTGATTCCAGCAGTGGGATAGTATTCAATATAGCACATAATTTGAATTCAGCAATATTGCATAGCCTAAAATACTTTATTTTTCTTATCCGGTTGATAGACTGCACATCTTTCTTTCCTAAACTTGGTAAAACACCAAATCTGGCGGGTTCGAACATTTCACGGCGTCCGATCGTGGTTTTTCTAACAATTTGGCTAACGGACCGTTATTTCCGGAGTAGGCGCAGTTTACCTCGAATTCACGTTGCGTAGGCGTCGGTTATGTGTGATTAAAGCAAATCTCTTGCTTTTTAGGTCAAACTGAACGTGAAAAATGTGTTGTGGTTGTGGTCGATAGTTAAAGGAAAGTTGAGAAGGAATTGAGTCACTATCGTTCGTTTATGTTCTCTCAGGTTCATTGGATTCAATCATTTTGCTTTTGGGTACTTCACTTGAGTTATATCGGAAGTATTTTCTTTTTCTTCCTGCGAAAAATGTACTTTAAAATTATTTAGTAATCATTAGCATGAAAGAGAAAAAAATATCCATTTGGGATAATGTTCAAGGTCATATTTCTAAGCGGAACAACTAACTGTTATCGACAAAAATGATATGAGTACTATTATTTGAATTTTCTAGAGATGACGAAACAGTCACTATTAAGCCTCTATGAGAGGGTACTTTTATTTGACTAGTAATTTTCTCTGTTTACTTAAGTCGTTCGCTCTTCAATAGGCTTTAACAAAGGTCGATGACACAGTTTGGTGTGCAGTATTTGATTAACGTAAAAAGTAGGTTGCATTATTCGATTATTTTACGTAATAGTTGCGTACTTTAATTGTCTGGTTTACACAAGTTGTTGTTAAAGCTTCTGTACACATTGCTGTATACTTATTTGAGGATAAGGAAGTGTCCACTTTGTGTGTTTACTGTGTGGTAGATAGAGCCTAACGACAATCCTGACTAAGTCGTTAGCGAGATAATCTTTTGTATTGTCCAATTGTAATGAAAATTTATTTGTATAAATCGGACACTTGTTTGCGGGTTCGTGTATCCGATTAATACCTTATTTGAACTTAGTTATCGAAAATAACTTTCTGAATATATTAAGAAACAGGACCGGATTTGTCACATCGATGTGGGAGTGAGATTACAGGCAAACATTGACAAAATCGGTGGTGACTCACCAATGTCACGTTTTTCCAGTTTTAAATTGGGAGTGCCAAATTATTTTATTATTTGATCATACCTATAGCTTATTGTTTAAAAAATAGGAGCGCACTTATTCCATTTTAAGGAGTGGTAGGTAAAACGTAGGTTAATAAATTGGATGTGAAGTTTGGCCAGTGCTCAATAAAAACAGGGCACGCATAGCATTTGTAACTGAGTTAGTTTCTAAAGTTTGTAAGATGTCTATCAAATTTCTGAAGTACTTCTATCTTATTCAGGCGACAGGTTGCAATGATCACTTAGCAACGACTACTAACTAATTATTTCCTGCTTTGAACACATAACTGAAATGTACCAGCAATAGAAGAATTTTTTACTTACTTATTTAAATAATTTTATAATCTATGGTCCGGTTTAGGGGCAATTTGTAGCAGGGGGTACTATTACGAATTTCAGAGACTTCATGTTATAGGGTGAAGTGCATTCCCAAATGAGACTTTGATGTCTGTGTACCGCCTTTCTCTTTCACGTAATACCCTCCTGTAAAAGTTAGTTCTGGAGCTGCACAGGAGGCGGGTTAGATGGAGGGCCGCGGGAGCCTTCGAAAGAGCGGGCGGAATGTGCGCGCAAGGTCATTGCGCCCTGCGCGGTCATGCACATGCGCCCCCGCCGCCTCCGCGGGCCCCCGCAGCCCCGCACCCACCACCACATTGTCTAGCGATCTGCGGATAAAGGGGAAGCAACCGAGCCAAAAGGCGATAGGAACCATTTCAATGCGAAACCTCTTTTATTTTTCCGTTTTGCTCCTCTATTGGTCGGCAGCGCACGACCGCCGCCGGCGATATTGTTCTCCGCTCTAACGCTATTTTCTAAGCACCTCATCCGAAGAAAAAGGCCATAGCAACCACGTCGGCTTATTTACGATGGTCTCTATAACTAGTATCTGTCCTGAGCCTTATGCGTCCGGGGCGCCCGATGCTTTATGCCGTCATTAACTTGTTAAGATTAATAGTTTACTATCGGCGGTTTGTACGTATAGCACGTTCGGAACGACTTTCTCGTTTAATTTTAATATTTCGTTTTAAATGAGGAAATTTAGATACAGTTTCGGTGGTGTCGTTACGTTTAAACCGCAATAAACCGTATTTATCGATGTAATAAAGTGAGAGAATCCAAATGATTTGCAAACATTAACATTTTTTATAGAGCGGACATTACATTGGTATACCGAGTTCCGTTATTTGTAACGCGTCCGATAACCTTAATAAGGTGACTTATTTATTTAGATAATATGCAGATATCTTGAGCGTAGTACGAGAAGCTCCTGTTATCTTACGGCGCATACATTTATTAAGATAATAAATAGAACCGTTAACTTATACTATGATTATGCGGATTTTAAAACAATGTTTATTCAGTATATATATAAGAAAGTTTTTGATGAAATACATTTACATTCATGTTTATTTTATCACAGGAAAGGGATTTAGGATATATGCTGATAAAAAGTTGATTGTAAATAAAAAAATTCTAGCATATATTGCTAGATTTTTTTAACAATGAAATAAACACAAATACTACTATGTAAATATAATTTTGAATAATACCATCGAGCTATAGGTTTTCTACTTGAGAAATGCGTGCCCTCGTTAAACAATATAATTTAAATACATTAACGCAATATAATTCCAACCTCGATTAGGCTTGGATTAAGCTGGTTATTTAATATAACCTAGTCCTTATTGAATTGTTCTGAGTACGGACAGTCAGACAGGCTGTCCGACTACCGAGGTGTAAAATGCAAAAAGAAACTGAAATAGTACAAAGCCAGCTTAGGATTATAATTTTCTTAGCGCTTATCTCAGTCGTGTACATGTTGCAAAGGGTTGTCTGATTTATTGTTCAAAGAAATAGACAGTAATGTATTACTTGTTCTTTCAAATTGAGACACTTTTGAACAATTTAAAATAAGAGATTCTAAAATTGTTGCGCTATGTCAATTGATCAAAAGAATGTTGCGAGTTAAGATACATAAGTTTAGCAGATTAGATGGTTGTTCCTTCTTCGTATTTTAGGACTCCTTCGCTATCCTCCGCGATTATTTTCCCTCCAAAACTGAAATGACAGTGTAGTCCGAACCGACCGAAAATATAAGACAAATGTAAAACTATACATCTAAGATTAATTTGGATAAAAAACCTTCTTTTAAAGAAACTACATATAAAGTACCAATAAGGTTAACTAATGTCAACTAACAATCACGTTAAGTAATATAATACTATATATTATATTTTTTGATCACCAGATTTTTATTTTATGCATTATGTTTTTTTCACAAATATTGACCGTTTATGTTTTTTGTTGCAGGTTTCGGTTCGAGTAGGGGCGTGTACTTTTTAACGAAAAGGAGGTATGAAACTTTACATTACAACCTTTAAGTGTACTTCGTTCTTATTTACGAATTAGACGGACGCAATACTGATTTTTATTATTCGTATATTATGCTTCTAAATTGCTTGTCGTTGAAAGCCGGCTTTGGTGACTCTTCTATTTTTTGTGTTTACTGATTATTAGTTTGTTTGTTTTATTTGACGATATATTCACGACTCATCTCGGGGTGAAGGCCAGGGCGCAGGAGATATTCCTCAAAAAACGAGCAGCATCCGATCACGATAGAGTTGACACGGCGGTATGCCCGCAACAATGGCTAAACCGTGGGACGTCTGTGAACTCTGCCCGCCGCTCTTTTTGCACTGTCAAGCGCCCGAGTTGCCCGAGAAACAAGATATAAAGTTTTCTGGGGAATGTGGCCAGGTGTTTACTTAAGACTTTATGCAGAACCACCCACATGTGTTTATTTGCTACGCTGCGAGTTGCGAGTTATTCACAGTATATTTTCTTCGCAACTTCGTAAACTTGCAGTTTGTAAGCTGATTTTGAATCGACGTAGACTTTTTATATTGATCATAAAATTGGTCTATATGTTGAAGCATGTTGTTCTGTTCTGCTTTATAGGTAATAATGAGGCACATGTGACGAGTGTATTTAGACAAACTCTAATGTGCTGCGTTTTACATAGTCCTAAGTTGTAGCAACGGTTCAAATATCGACGTTCAGTAGAAGAATCGATTGATTCTATATATGAGTGGGTGCACTGATGTAACAACTGCTTACATGCTCTTGTGCTGTTAGTCTAATTGTAATTGTAAATAGTTGTTATTTAGAAATCACACACAGAAACACTAAATTCAATTTTTGAAATGATTTCATTTATATTTTGTAGAAAGTTTGAAATAGTAACAAATTAATCAAAAAGGAAAGTTTAATATAAAAAATAAAATATACGAGTAAAAGTTTTCTCATTTTTTTTACTTTTCGTTCAGTAAATCATAAATATAAGAATGTTTACATTCATCTTTTTAGCTCCATCTTCATCTTGTTTTATCGAACCTGTCAAACTATTGTGACATACTACAATAAGACCTCCCATACACGCTAAACCTAAACAATACTGAGCTGGAACGAGGAGTTTAGTAGTGATTTACGAGCGTGTATGATTGAATGGATGCTGATAGTATGGGTGGGCGAACACCGCTCCTTCTGATTGCGATTTAGATTTATTATTATTGAATTTGCAAATTATTCACTGCATTGTTATAAAGATTAATAGCTATATAGGTTTGATAAGAACTTTTATAGTCATTATGATACTAATAAAATTTGATGAAAATGTTGAAAATAAAAATAGCGTGTTTCCTTTAAGCGAAGGCGCAACACAACGAGTAAATAGCTCAACTTAATACATTTATACTCGCATTACAAGTTAATAAAGTTACATTGTGAGCAAATAAGTGGCTATTGAGATGTTTCACGCCGGCTGCGATAAGCATGAGTGACAGCCAAGCATGAAGAACGCTACATTTGCATCTTAGCCCGAGGTCGAGAAAATTCCCAGTTAACAATCGATTCCTACCGAGCGTCAAGAGAAATAGCACTATAATGCCACATAATGGCCGATTTCATAATTGACATTGGCATACTAATACTAAACGTGTCGTATTTGCCGTAATGCGTGTAATATAAACGGTTGGATTATAAGAAAATGCAGATAGCAAATGGGTTTTCTGTGGTTTTACTTTTACAAGTTAACTTCTTGTTTAATTATAATGTTATATGCAATTAGTACATATAAAAAACATAATTTAGAATCCAGGTATCTTGTAATTATAAACAATTAATCAAGATATTTATTATTGTATTATTACTAGTGGGCCTTGACAGGCATCGTCCAGACTTAAAAATTTAGCAGGCAACAATCAAGTCAGGTCAATAAAGTCCTATTTCTCAAGTTAAATAAATTAACCAATATATGTGTACAAAATCATAAAAATCGTTTAAATAGTTTCCAAGATTAACACGAACGAACAGCGTGACACAGAATTTTTATTAACTAAACCTAACCAAACTTAAACCAAACGCATTTATCTTATTCATTACTCGAAAGAATAAATCCATTTTATGGTTTACTGGAGACTACAATTTACGTAAATAATAATAACAAATCTTATTACATATGATTTATGATATACCAAGATTGTCTAGTCATTCAGTGTATTCAAATCGCTAGTATACACGTTCGTTAGAGCTCGTCATACAGCGAGAGCCCGAGCTTCGCGTGACTAGCGCTGAGCGGTACAGCTTCGTATGCATTTCACTGCTTCCTGATTTTAAATATGCATCTACGGGGAACAGTAACAAATGGCATGATAGCTGCCAATGATATTAAATACACGGAATGACATTTATAGTGTCCGAGTACTAAAATAAGTACTTAATATGTTTCATTTTAGACATACTTGTATGTCTTTCGGAAGTGTATCAATTGCGCTGCTTAAAAGCAGCACAGGAAAAGCGTTGGTAATTACGTTTAATAAGAGTTGTCTACAAGCAACGACCGGCACATAATTCAAGCGAGATCTAGAACGTCCTAATTGGTAGTATTTTTTTTATAACACCTAGGATTGAAATTCACGATTTGTTGTTAAGGCAGCGGTCGAAGATTTTAGGTCTTTTAAATAGCTTAAGTTTGTGTAAATCCGTAACATTAGTTGCATTTCAATTATACTAAAGGGATTTCAAAGAAAGACTAACCTTTAAAGTGAAATAGAGTATCTACCTATCTATATTTCTCAATTCAAATTTTCCATTTTTCTTATGAATCCTGATGTGAAGGATCGTAAAGTGTAGTTTATAATCCATATGAACATGTACAACCGACAGTGTTAATTTTATATTTTACCTGCCCATAAGTAACTTTCTTGATGACATTAAGTACACCAAAATGACTCCTTTACCTTGGAAATGCTCATTGTTGCTATGTTAATCAAAATCCGTATAAACCACGCTTTAATGTTTCTTTGTATTATTTTGTGCTCATTTAAATATTCTGAATTGTTCATCCAGACAGGATCTGTATTTAAAGGTTAAGAAAAATGTAAAGTGGTTATTTTTACTATTTTAGTTTCGAAACACTGGCTGAACACATACCGTGGCGAAGGTTTAAAATAAAATTGAGTATTGAGTATGCTAATGAAAACAGTCCCATCGATAAGTTTCATGTCCAGAAAATATTTTTAACCGACTTGAAAAAAGGAAGTTCTCAGATGGACTT
>DWNR01000657.1:0-18332 GCA_018250455.1 Polygonus leo | reverse complement strand
ATTTTTTTTCGAATATCTTCCATGTACAGACTTTTGACCCTCTTTAGCTTTATTATATGTATAGATAGAAGAAGATATGACTTATGACCTAAACATCCATACTGTTTTCCGACAAAAAAACATTTGATGCTTGTATCATCGTTTGACAACGTTAAATTTCACATACGGCTTAAAAACTTCGTTGACGAACTCAAACAGGCATATGAAATTTTGCTAAACATGGTAAAACAATGGTTTTCAATTTTCGTGAATCATTTCTAACTTTTGCACTGATTCACAAGGAATTATATTTGTAAATTAATCATAAGTTACGTTGTACGTACAATAACAATGACATTAACATTCGATATGACGTAGTATGTTTTTAACATTTTAGAATGTTATATTATAGTAATATCATACTGTACTAGCTGACTCTCCAAACGGGGGGATTATAAAATGGGGATTCGCGACTTAAAATATAAAAAAAAATCGAAAAAAGTATGGATAGAGCTTAGAGCCATCCTTATCTTGTAAGAGTATAAAAATCCGTAATTAATAATCCGTAAGTAATCCGATTTTTATATAGATATTAGTGATAACATATTGTATAATTTACATTACATTTACGATTACAACAGAAATGTAGAGTTAGGCTGCTTTCCCAGAAGCGATTTCTCGGCAACAACGATAGCGTTTTTCTAACGACGCTAATGCTTATAAAACGCTCAAAAGCTCGCTAGTGGGATTGCTTCATATATAGTCGGCAACCACGCCTCTTCAACCAAAATGCAAGAATTGCTTCACGGAGCATTAGGAGGGTGGCGGTCTTCCTCCCGGTCGATACACTAGTATCACCTGGCATATGAAACAAACGCTCCATAAACGCTCTCATACATGTTCATACGTTTAAAATATCCTCGCGACACGATGGACCATACGATGCGTGACGCACTGTGTATAAACGCCCTAAGGCCATATTTATATAATAGAACCCTTACTTTATATTTGTACCGTGCCTTTTATTATGAGTACTCAAGAAAAAACATTGTCATTGTTTGCAATACCCGTTTAAATGACCATTTGAGCGATTTTCATTTTAATCTTTACTTCCTTTCAATAATATTTATTTCGTTAGCTTTTATAATTTGACATTTTACTACATTTCCTGGAATTGTTATAATGTACCTATTTAACATATTATAGATACCCATTAAATAATTCTAAATAAAATATACAAAAATAGGACTCAATAATAATGAATTTAATAAATGTAATGGAAATAATTATTAATGAATAATATACCGTAATTACAAATAATATTAAACAAGTAACAAATAATTATAGAATGTAATTTCCGGCAAACAGTTACAATAATATAGGTACGAAAGGGAGAGGAAAGTAATTCAATTTAATGTAAATTTCGGTAATAGTTTCCGCATTAATTTTGAGATAGTAATTACCACTATTAATCAATTAAATATTTAATACAGGCTTAATCATCTTTATAACTGTATTAAATATTTAATTATAAACATAGATAGATGATGTAATCAGTTTGAAAAAGAATGTAATATCTTTTCACATTCTCTCCAATAAAAGCTGCTTTTTCCATACCCTAACAGATTTTTGCAGATTTCATAACATTTTTATGGAATTGATACCATAAGCGGTAGAAGCCAAAAGATACCTATATAGAAGGCAATCTATAAAAACTTAACAATTACTTTAAATAACTCAAGATTGACTAGTCATGTTATTAAACCTACAATAGTGTATAAATCATATTAATTCAGTCTATACACAACAATTAATTTAATAGAATTTCAAAGTTGATTGTTTATTAAAACCTGTTTCAATAATACACTTATTATACATGATTTATACACATGTACTATTTATACTTTTTGTTGTTTTTTGTTACATTAAACAAATTAACATTGTGATTAAGATTAAGCTTCGTAGTAAGAATGTCTAGGTCATCCAGCATCTAGACATTAGAAACTTTTACATTTTTATGTTTAACATTATAATACGTTGTTAGTATAGTGTAGGTAATGTTATTTTAAAGTGACATAATGCATACATGTATAATGTGTATAAATGTACATTTAGTGGGAAATAAACTGTTCTAACAATAGAAGTTCTTTGTTGCTACGATTGCGTAAAAGATTAGATTAAAATTAACATAAATTGTCTACAAAATA
This sequence comes from Polygonus leo, assembly GCA_018250455.1. NCBI lineage: Eukaryota > Metazoa > Arthropoda > Insecta > Lepidoptera > Hesperiidae > Polygonus > Polygonus leo. Next base: position 16,146 of record DWNR01000657.1, on the reverse strand, counting down.
TTTTCTAAATTATTATTTGCTGTCTTTAAGTAATTATTGGATATTCCATGGTAATAAATGTCCATAAATATTTAACTACCGATTTCATACTTTTAACAGGGTTCTTACCTCATTACCTCAATCTTACCTCATACCTGAACTTGCATCTTAACCGGGACGTGATATAAAAAAGAAATATGAAATATAAAATCCTACCCAAATTACCAAAACAAGAATTTTTAAAATACCTCCTGTCTGTCGGCTTTACTTACAAACGAGGCGATCATTTTAGTCCTTAAGGGTTGTAACGCATCTATTTTCAACTTAAAATACCTAAGATTCAATCATACTTAGATTGGAAACGAATGTCCACGGCCCGCGGTATTCTTATACGCTAAATCAATTTGCAAATGAAGCATATGAATTTAGTTCCTGCTGTTCATTTGCTATCCTTATACACTAAAAATGTAACTAGTCAAATGCTAGGCACCAAATTAAAACATGAACAAAATAATTATTTTTAAACCCAAAGTAACCCATAATAAGCATATAAAATAAAATATATTGTTAGTAAAAATGTTTTAATAATATTATTACAATTTCGCCTATTTAGTGCGAAGTATGGACCTGCTGCTTATTTTAAACTAAAAATCCAAGTCACGGATAATGATATAAGTTTTATCAAGCCAGAAATATTGCGACACGGTATTTTATTTTGATGGCCCGGTACCGGGTCGCGACTCTCAAATGGGAAACGCTGGACTAAAATATTTTACGGTCACAAGTTCATTAATGAAGCGATTAAATTAAATAACAACAGTTACCGCCACTAATAATTGAGTGAGTGGTTATTTTTTCGTACATTGTGGTTATTGATAACGTCGCCACAAGTTTAATTATTTTAATAATATACCAACAGTAGTTGGAACTTTTTGGAACGTTGGAACTTCTATAGAAATTTTCATTATTATTGCGGTTTTGGAATTTGGTTTTCCATAACTGCAATTTTCAGTTGATTCACGTACAAAGCATTTTAATTGTTGTTAATAATTTTCAGCATTGAAAGTAGTACCTACTTTAGCAGTAGGTACTATAGCAATATCACATACCTACCTAACCTTTCAGTAATTATATTTTGCTTTGGAGAATTGTTATAATATCTATCTATAAAGGTGCTGTATATCTTTATAATATGTATACTAATAATGTAAAGCTTAAGAGTTCGTTTGTTAGTTTGAACGCCCTAAGCTCAGGAACAACTGGTTCGAATTGAAAAAAAAAAGTTTCTTTTTTAGAGCCTTCCTTAATAAATGGAATAGGCTATATAAGATCTCGCTACGACCAATAACAGCGGAGTATCAACAAAACGAAATATAGTATAATCGAAATACTGAAATAACAGTTTTTTAAATAGATACGTTTTCGGAATTCCAGTATAGGCCATATTAAAACTGTACTTTTAGGGAAAATAATAATTATGTAAAAATATGAAATTTGTTAAAATATTTTCGAATATATTCTATAATTAACCGCAGAAACAAAGTAAATATTAATATATAAGCATAATTCATAATAAATAAATATTAAAATAACTGTAATCATATTATGTAATAATGATCATTTTAAATATTCATTACTCTTGAATCAGAAGATAATAATGCCATATAAAAATAAAATTAATTTTGAACATTCAATAATGGCGGTACTAAAATAAATAATAATTAAATTAACACAGTAAAAAAAAGTTACAAATGACGAAACTACTATATTAAGAAAATTATTTAATAAAGGATTTACGTAAACTTTTTAATTATACAGCTAATTAATTATTACTCATGTTTTTATATGACATTAATAAGATATTGCAATATTATAATACATATATGTTTATATTTTATTTATAGCTTGGAATGGTTATTTCACTACAGAAATATTTTTTCGCAGTAAATTAAATAAAAAGAAAAACTCGATTTTTTTTAGATAGAGATACTCTACACGATGTTACATTATTACTACTAATACTAGGTACTACTACTACTACTACATAGGCAAAAATATATTTAATCTAATACGCATATTACATAAATATCCCTGCGATAAAAAATAAAGATTAAAAATAAAACAGCTCTATAAACATAGAGAAAAAGTTACAAAATAAAAAAAAATCTGTGACTAACCTGTTATGTGTCCAACGGGGAAGTGCGATTGGAAGAGGGGCCCAAACGATGGTACAACTGACGGAGGACCTGGCCATCCCAACCCGTGGTACGCTGCTGCTGCCGCCGCCAACGCGCTGAAGGGAGTCGGCCGGATCGGCCCCAGTCTTTCTTTATCAGTAGTCCTATCTTCATCATCACTCGCCACTCCGTTCTGGAGGTCCTCAACATCAACAATCGAATCTTCTTGATTCACTGAGTCTTCATATTCGTCATCCGAAGAGGTTATCGTTGCCGACGCATTGAGATTCAGCGGAGGCGTTTGCGAAGACGGCCTCGGTGAGAGCGACTTGCCGCCGGGGAGCTCCGGCTGCGCCGCCGGCGACTGCCTCAACGGTGATTCGGGTATCGTGCGGTGATGCCTTATCATCTCCGCGGTTTCGTCCACTTGGTTTGCCTTGGTATCCGCCAGGATGGACGCCACGCTGAAGCTGATCCGCGAAGTCTTCGGCGGCTCGGTGGCCTCCGCCGGGCTGCTCGGGTACCTGGACACACTCTGTATCGCCATGTTCACTTCTTGCTCCTCGTATCTTTGTTTCTTTAACATTGAACGCCGGTCAGTTCCATTTAGCACAGTTCACTATGATCGCGATCGGGTGATCGTGTACGCATGCGGGCGCGGTCGGAGGTTGACTGGCCGGCGTGGAGATGTAGAGACCCTCGGAGCGGTGGAGGGGCGTGTCCGAGACAGGCTCCGCCTTCCAAATAAAGCCGTCCTGCTCAGCCAATCGACCGTTCGGGCCCGAATTGATCCGAGCGGGGGCCGAGGGGAAAGCGATTTAGCACGCTCTTATCTCGTTAGTCTCCTTTGTGATACTCGATTTTTTTTGTAGGAATCAAAACATAATTACCTTTTGTAGGGGCCCTCGCGTTTTGATCGCGCACTTTATGCGCCACCAAAGGTATAAAGTATAAAAATATAATGAGCAGTCGTGAATGCTTGTTAAATCCTTTTGAGAGGTGCTCGCTGGGCCCTTTATGAGATTAGTGTTGGCCACGTTTGCTGAATTTCGGCCCGCTGTTTACGGATCCGTTTCAAATTAGCGACCCTGATTTACTACTCACTGACATCGGCTCCTCTAAATTGTGATTTATTTATTTTGCGCAACTACTTCTTTTTGGTACCTACCAACACAATAGTGGTTTTAGGAACCCATCGTTAAGTTTAAATTAGAGATGCGACAAATAATAAACCATGTTTTTAGGGTTCCCTACCTAATGGGTAAAAACGAGACAATATTAGGTACTAAGACTGCATTATCCGTCTGTCTGTCTGTCCGTCTGTCTTTCACCAGGAAGTAGGTATCTCATGAACCGTGATAGCTAGACAGTTGAAATTTTCACAGATAATGTATATCTGTTGCCACCATAACTACAAATACTAACAATAAAATAATGTAAATATTTAAGTGGGGCTCTTAACAAACGTTATTTTTCTGCGGATTTTTAAAGATTTGGTTCGGAATCGTTTGTGTACGAGTCCGACTCGCACTTGGCCAGTTTTTTCTAATTGTCCATGTCCTACCCACGTACCTAATACCTATTTCATACTACGATTGATTTTAAGTACCTACTAAAAGAGACCGTAAAATTTGAGGCGTAGATACCTGATATTCGAAGCAGGATCTCTCGATTGAAAGATTTCTTAACCATTAGACTATCACAGCTTAACACCTAATATTTATTATCTTAATTATTATTTAGGCGTGTCCAGAGTCTCCGAAATCGGCCTGTTTGTATGAGGAGAGTTATGAAAGTGGAAGAAGCTAGGCAAGGACCTACGAGTATGCCAAAACCGTGATGTTTAGCACTCAACACTCTCTGCCTACCCCGTTAGGGATTTGCCGTGAGGATATGTGTGTGTATCTTACACTAACTGTCGCTTTGTTGAAATCTATGTGATGTCACAGCTGTACAAGTGGAATTACTTTTTAAATATACATGCACTTATATTTGGTAGACCTACAGAAAAAAGGGTTTGATACAAAACCCTTGGTGGTTAACGGTAAAGGAAGCAAACGAGCATGCAATCCACGTAATTGTCACTGCTGCCCATAGACATTTATTACTAATGCAGGTACAATTGAACCGTATCTACTTGCGATTGTTCACAGATGCGTTACTACCTCTGAGGACTAAGATGTTGACTTCGTGTGTAAGTATAGCCGTCACTCAACCACGTTACTCCAGACCCAAAACGAGGAGTATTACGAGGGAGGCGGTGGTACCTTCCCGGTCGAACTAACCGAACTCTACCATCTAATAAAAACGTAAGTAGAGTTGCATTTAGATGCAGATGCTTTTAAAGCTGTATGGATCCTTATCTATTATTCCATGGCTTAATTGTGTAACTTTTATTAAGTGTATCTATATACCTTACTAAGTAACCGAAACGATATCTACATTTGAAAGATAAAAGATCAGTGCAGATAAAACATTTTGTAAGCATGACTATAACTCAATAAAATCATAATGAGTCTGTTGCAGAATATTTTTTATAGAGACTCACGTTTTGTTAATATTATATTGGACCTTCGCACTTTCATTGAACTCTATCAAAATTAAACTTCTTAAAAGATAAAATGAAATAAAATCCACACATTTTTTCAAAGTTCTTTATTGAATTATTTTTGAAAGTCAAGAAGCTACCACCGTTTCTAATGTGTTACGTTATGAAGCGGCGAAACAAACTCCATAAGACACATCTTTAAAAAAATGCATTTAGGTAGGTATAGATAAATGAATTAACTTACATCTATTTATGAAGTGATAGGTACGAATAATGCTAAACAATTCTGACTCAATCTTACCTTCCTCATATTTGTTACTTGGAAGAATAAATGAGATTAGATTCATCCTTAAAAACCACGTTTTAAATTATTGCCGGCTTTTAATCAACTTATAAATGTTCGGCTCTAAACGTTACGAAAATAACTCAAGAAAGAGTCTATTAGTGAAATATACAACACCAAACAAAAGATCTTAATGTGGTTACAGCACATTCGTTCAAAATAAACAATTTCCTATCACTTCACACTCAGTTTGCCACTAAAAATACCCGAGAGGGGTTCCCGTGTCTATAAACGCCCTTACAGAACCGTGAAAACTTAGGGTGATATCTATTACCCCTGTCTGCCTCTCTCTCTAACCCTTTGTAAGGATAGAGCTGTCTCTTTCTAACAGGGATAGTCGGTACTAAATAGGTATTTAGTATTCGGAAGGGAAGACAGTTAATTACGAAGGGTGCGAAGAAAAATAGTGTGAGACAACAAAAATATTGATGCATTACATTGACACTTATTGTATGGGTAATAAAACCGATATTAGTGTGATTTGGAGTTAAAATATGATGGTATCATGTCATAAGATTGACTGGTATGGTTTTCCGTATTAGATTCATGAATGATAAATGGATTATTGTTAATCATAGTGGCATAACTGATTTAGTAATAACCCCATATTAATGTGTATTCGCTGGTTTCTTTATTAGAAATCTGTATTGTTATTTCGGGACTTATTTCGTTTCTAAATTATTTTATGTGTGATTTATTAAATCAGGAGCAATGCTGACCCATTGCTTAGGGCTTAGAACCATAATAAATTAGGTCGACGACTCTAAGAGCAGACAGGTAGACTTCTTACATGCTTAAGACAATTGAAATATTCACAAATTATGAGTAAAATTGCTGTCATGTTAACAAACACCTAAAAAAAAAAAAAAATCTAAATATTCATAGGTACGTCTTCAAATATATTACGTGTACGAAGGAGTATGAAAGACAGGGTTAAAGTTTATATGAAGAAGGAGTGCAGAAAGCTAATATGCGCAAAAAAATATATTACACACTCTACCGTACGTTTGGCACACACATGTTATGCGTAACAATAAGTATTGTCATACATATCGTTTGTTTATTCATAAATATGTACAAAAAAACGGTTTTCTTTATTTCAATCTTCGATTTTTGGATTGTTCGAATTTTGAGCACAAGGCGAACACTAGTTATTATTTAAACTTCATAATAGTCAAGGTTTCTTCACAACGTTCCTCCGCTATAAAGCAAGTGATCATAATCATATTTCACGTCACTACATATGCTATGTTTTAGAAGAAACACACGAGCCTACTACACACAACTAATTCTTATTGTAGGCTATGTTACTCTAATTTCATAATTCATATACTGATTCTATATTTTGTCATAACGGTATTATTATAATGTATGTCCCTACTTAGGAGATATGGATAACAATAATGTATAATTATTATGGTCAATAAATCATATGAATGAATTCCAGAAATGCCAAGAAGGAATTTCGGGCTATATTTGGGTTCGGCGTCGAATACCAAATCATTTGTAGGGCCCACAAGAAATAACTGTGCACATGGCTACGGCGAAGGCATGCGGCAGAAAGTTTGCTAATTGATGTTTTATACAAAAACAAGGTTATGGAATTTGAATGCATTTGAATGGAAGAAGTGAAACTACAAAAACACTAGAAAATTGTTTATGTAATCTAATATCGCTATACATTACATTACACGCAGTATTTTTTGAGAGATGTGTATTAGTATGTGATTATTTTTGTCATTTTCTTTATAAAGAAGTAACTTGGAAATGACTATTAATGTTCAAAAAATTATAATAAAATCGACTTTGAATAAAAATAAGTATTGGGATTTTCGATTTTTCCTAATAAATTATATATTAGTGAATTTATTTTAAATCTACTTTTATAACTGGTATTGTTATAACAGTAGTTATTACTTTTTAAACCTGAAATACTTTTGTGCTCCTTTTATTTTATTTAGGAACTCGACATATTCATATTCAATATCAATAGTTTATATAGAATTGTGAGTAGAGGTATTTAGATCGTAGAGTTCAGTGTGTTGCTAATTTCGGGCAGTATACCGTAGCAATATAGACATTGGAAACCTTCCCTCTCCTTGTAGCTTATTGTCTATTATTTTATTGAGTAGATTGTACACAATGTAAGTTATAGAAAAATATTAAGAATAATTTATCTACATCTAAAATAGTTATTTTTTATACAAAAATCCTAATAGTTGTATCTGACACTTATTTCCTGCTTTCTTAGCTATCCGATCCACCATAATAATGTATGTCACAGATATGAACTTTAACGCCATAAGTATTAACAGACATTCCATACATACCACCCCACACCTGCGGACTATTAACACGAATGTCAAAATAGAATTTGAAACCAAAATATTTCCTCCCAAATTAACCACCCTTCAAATAAGATCATTACAACTTGAAAATTTTAAATTCCATTCTCATCCTTATTTCTTAACGCTTAAGGTTCAAAGATATTAGTGACCCATCCCTAAAATAAGATTATTAAAAAAAAGGAAATATTTCTTTATTTCGTGAGCCATAGAGTTTGAATTTTGGTAGTTTGTTGATTAAGCAGAGTTCAAATGGTTGTCATATAGAATTTAATTAGTAAGGAAGTGTTCATTACTTGGCTGGTGAATAGAATAGTATGTAACAAGAATATCTGATCCACATTTTCTTCTAAATATTAATATAGACCCAACAGCAAATGTTTTTTTTTAAAACGACTTAAGTAACTAATTAACTTTTAAAACTCTTTATTACACGGTCCTCTTTGTATATTTAAGTATATACTTTATAACGAATAAATGCTTTCAAATTTGTATTTGCACACAATATTAAGTTCAAACTCTTTGTGTAATCTTACACGTACCTTGGTATGATTTAATCCTCTTTTAAATATTATGTTATATTATTACTAAGTATAAGTAAAAACAGAATTTGTCTTACTTTCACCTTACCTATAACGTATCTAATAATTATTAGATATAAATAGAGTTAAATATAATTAGGTTTAATAGGTGACATGTATATTTTTTCTAAGTTTAGCTGATACATATTTTGTAGCTGTGATTATTTGAAAGAGTATTGGAAATAAAGTATTATCAACAATATATAGGAGGATATCAACATGCCCCATCCCTATCGCCGATACGAATATGAACCATAAACAATTTGTAACCTCTATAACCAGTGTCGTGTTACACCGTAGCCATAAATCATAATATTTTTTTCATCGAAATAAAAACGAACGGCAAAATGTGTGCTAATTGACATTTTCCTATGTATTCGGAACCGCTTAATTATGGAGATAAGTTTTTTTTCAAATGTTTTTGAATGCTTGGGTTTTGGTTTTATTTCTTTAACGATATTAGAAGCGTAAATTTGCAAAGCTGTGTATGTGAATTAGTAATCTTAAGCATTCTTAAACAATATCTCTAAAAAATATCTTTATGCCTATTTGCATTTTAAATAGGTGATTTACACAAAAGAAATCTTTTTTATATGAATCGTAGCAAAAGTACACATAATTTTCAGCCTCTTATCTAGAACAGCTAGCAGCAGATATAATGTATCCATTTTAGGATACGCGAAAGTTATTTTGCAAAATAACTGTTTTATTGAAATCCTTCATAAATATGTACTTACCAACCTGCAAGTTTTCGTAATAAAAGTTTTTCTTATAGAGGGAACGGTGACTGTACTTACATCAATAAGGTGTAGTCAAATCATTAAAATAAGTAGGTACAAACATACTGAAAAGCTATGATGGACTTTGTCGTATCTTTATCTATTCATTCATTCATCCCAACAACATTAATAATAATTTACTATCCTTTTCATAATTTGTAACAGACCTCACAGACGTCACCACTGATCAATCGCGAGGTAAGTAGATTTTGGTCCGAATCGGACTAGTTTGTATCCTCACGTTTTGAGCATCAATATCACACCTATCTACTGTATACAATATCATTGTTAAAGGTTAAATCGCACGTCACTTTAAGGATCAAACAACTACAAACATACAGAAAATCTGTGATGTATTTTTATCCCCAAGCGCTACTGTATGCTCTGATTTACGATTAAAATCCTTTATGATTTAAACTCAGCTTAAATGTCGGCTAAATGATTTGAATGACACGTTTATGTCGTGTTTGTCATGTTTAATGAGACAGAAGAGTTTGGTTACAAATAGCTATTAACATAATTTATAAACTCTTCAGTAAAAATACATTCTGTATTAATCATCATTGTAACATTAAAATAGATGACTTTGTAACTCATAATTGACTAAACTGAAGTGATCGCTTAGTTAAGATTCAAAGAAACAAAACTCTGTCGATTTTTAGGGTTCCGTACCCAAAATGTGTCCGCGGGACCCTACTAAGTTTCCGCCGTTCGTCCATCTGCCATCAAATACTATCAAAGGGAGAAACAGTTCAAGATTTGAAAATTGTCATCATCATCATTATCATCGCAATCAACTACTGGACATAGGTCTCCTGTAACAGTGAGAAGGATTTCCGCGCTGGCCAAGTGCTAATTGGTAGTCTTCACACACCCTTGAGTTTTTTTTGCAATTTCTTAGGCATGTAGGATTCCTCACGCTGTTTTCCTTCACCGAAAATCAAGTAATAATTTAAGTTTGAAATCCGCACATAATTTGAATATTTAAAGGCGCTTGCTGGGATTCGAAACCTGACCCCCGTTTAAAAGATCAGATTCTCAACCACTAGACTGTCACTGCTACATTTGAAGATTATAGTAATGATAACTACATATAAGAAAATGCTGCTACATTGTAACACAATGAACTACTAGAAGAATAAATTATAAATACAAGTTATCGAGCCGAGCCGCCATACTGTCAAAGGTGTCAAGCCAGGCGTGGTCTAACAAAAAGTGACTTATTTGTTCGAATTTGAAGAGGAATTTTAATCGGCGACAGATAAAAGTTTTTGCGTTTCCATCGCACCGGGCGACCACATTCCCTTAAAATATTCCGCGAAAACGGCCCTTTATCTTCCCAATTAAAATTGCCAACACAAAATGGCTTCCACGATCCGCCATTTTGATGTCGAGTAAAAACATAGAAACGCGCGCTTCCTATTTTTGTGACGACGATCCGCGTTGCATAATGATGTTCCATTTGTTTTGTCCTATTATTTTTACTTTGTCCTATTATTAGTTCTATCCTGTCCTACTATTATTAGTTTGGTCTAATTATTTTTGACTCAAATCAATAATTGTATTTAAAATTTCGTTGTAAAACTATTACGTATTTGCAGCACTACTGATGTGCTATAGAAATGTGTGTATTTAGTATATAAACAATGGCCTGGCTGAGATGCAAGTTTCACTTATGTAAAATTTATCATTGTTTATTCCAAGTTATGTGCGTATTAGAGATTAATTGCTTTTAATATTTCATTTTGGACTTGATCAGCGCGATTCAGTTGCTTTTTTTTTCTAATTTGAAAAGGTTATCTGCGTCTGGCCGCGGGACGATCTTAGTTTGCGACTTATGTAACTCCTGGTGGTATTTAATGTTGTTCAACTTTTTCCGTCATTTTATAACAATCCGTTAATGTCCCACTTCTACGCTCGGATCTCTCCTCATAATGAGGAAGTTTAAGGAGAGAGCGTTGCGTTAGCCACGTTCGAATTGGTAGCCTTCAAATTCTCTAGTATTTTTATCTCAATCTCTTAAGCATATAGGTTTATTCACAATGTTTTCTATAACTGAAAATCAAATGATATTAAAAATTAATATCGCGCAAGTATTTTTTGAAAAATCAAATGTATGCCTGGCATCGAATACAGACTTACCTACATATCACTGGTTACTAACGGTTACTTAGAACATAACTAACAAACCTCCGAACTATACTCATAAAGAAAATAGTCAAAATAATATAACATTTTCTACATAATAAGCAAAAGCCTTTTTATTAACAGGCAACGTAGCCTTTGTCGTATGAATAGATCGGTAACAATTCTCTTTGAAGAGTCTTATAGAAAATACATAGAAAAGACGTTTTTAATGATGAAGAAGAGACTCGAGAGGGGTACGCAATTGATATAAAAGTTATAATATGAGGAATACAAAAGAAGCAAATAGTAGACTCGATATTCTGTATGCAAAAAAACGTTCATGTATGTTTGAAATAATTATAGGTTAAGTGAATATTTTTAGGCATAACTTTCGTTCGGATTTTTACAATTTAAACTTCAAAAATAGGAAAGTTTCGTAAAAGGTTTTATTTTGCTCAAGTAGGGAGAAATTTCGGATTATCTCTTTATAGTGCTCACTTAGGTATCATTCACGGCATTTTCATGCAAATTTTCTTGCCTTTAGATTTAAACATTTCAGTTGTGTATTGATAGCTCAACAACAATTTAGAAAATGAGCCAGTTAGTTCTTGGTTCATAGAGAAAAAACAGGCAAATTAGATAGGTAGTTGAATGCATTCATTTCTCTGTCAAATCTGACTCGATGAGTCATGGACTGATCTTTAAATAGACTACATATTCTGATATCGCTCCGTTTTGGAGTTTTAAGACAAAAGTTGGAAATAAGATGTGGATATTACTGTAAAAGCTCGTAATTGGTTAATCATAGAATTTTACTAGTAAATCTTAGGATTTACCAACATGAGTCCGTAAACATAAGGATTTTATAAATAAGAGATATTTTTTCGGGCTTTTACCATTAGAGTTTGGGAAATCCAAAGACTTACCAATAAGGGTTAAATTAATAAATTATGTCAATAACGGTAAGTGTTAACTTTGAAAATAGAAAACGAGTAAATATCTCTTAATCATTTATTACAACAATGCAGGCACTTAATTAATAGTTTTATGAACGTGCTTAGGTTAGGTTAATCATGTTTGCACTTGTCTAGTTGTCTATATTTACCGTGCATCGATGGTAAAACCTAAGATGGATATGATGGTAAAAGTTTGAAATAAAGGTTGATCATACAACAGTTCGAACTTTTACCATTATAAGTTGTTCAATTTAGGTTTTACCGGTAAATCTTAATATTTATCGTAGTTCAGGTTTTTTACAATAACATTGGTACTAAGTAATTCAGACCAATTTTAGCAAGATTTGCAAATGCATCTACTATTAAACACATAGTTGTTAAAATGTAATAGGCAAAGCAAATTGGTACACCAATTGCAAAATTAAATAGAAACGAATTATTAACAATTACACCTGTTTATCAAGGGATGTAACCAAAAAAATATTACTTTTAGTAAGTTATCATGCTTTTTCGAACTAAATGAGATTTTTCAAATACAGATACTGCCCTGCCACTGTATATATGATTACAATCTAAAAAATGGTTATGTAAAAGCTACTGCACTTCTAGAATAGAACATGTGTTATTTTCATCACGCGATAAATGTTCCCGGCAGCTCATTGTGACTCGCATCCAAATAAAGAGGATAAAATTCTCTCATCGTCCTAATCTTGTAATAAGTTATAATATAGTTATCACTTTTCAGTTTTAATTCCTCTTTGCTCTATTCGTTCGTTTGTTCATATCCCTCTTACTTTGAATACAAATATTATGAATGTACTGTTTTTACTTATAATATTTCAAATGTGAGATCATTTGTCACACTTTCACACTTACACATTCGATTATCGTGCTTTTTATGTACACATTATAAGAGGTACCTACCTACCTACTTAATTTAATTTCAAAAATGCTTTTCCCGAGAGACAGAAATTATATGTATTATGAATACAAAATATATAGCAAATGTACACTAGGCTACAATACAATAGGCTAGGTATTAGGGTACCACTGCAATGTTCCAAACAGTAAATATTTTAAAATATATGTCAATTTTCTTTAAAATACATAACGCTATACTATAATTTATTATACTAATACGTTCTTCTGTGTAGTCAAGTAAACTGATTCACAAGTTTCTCTCAACTCAAACGTTGCTTAAGTAGAACTTAATAACGGAAAGTAGCTAAGATACTTGTGTGGCAACAACACAAAGGGTCTGTGGGCGTGTTCGCCATTCATTAGAAACAAATTCATCTATTGTGTGTGTACCGCCATTCTGTCTGGACAACTGACCACTTGAGAATATAGTACACGTAAGGAACTCAAATGATTTGTTTCGCCTGAGACTGTAAGACACTCAAATCAATTGGGTTGTTTGAAATCACAATAGGCAATAGGCAATTTAGTTCTGCGAAAACGTTGATACTTTCAGCTAAAGAATTGACTACATGAAAGCAGTACTTTCGTATCTTTCAGTGTCGTAATAATTATATGGAGTTCTTTTTTTAAATAAACACCTACTTTTTTCTAGAATTTTTTCTCACCTTTTATTGAGTTTGATATATACTACACGTCAATAATGTGTATGTCCGAGAACTTCAATATATTCCTTTATTTAAATAGTTCGTACCTTATTGTTAGCTATTGTTTAAATTACGTTCAATTTATATATCTTTTTTAATCCATTCCCGGCTATAATACCCGACTATAATAATAATATTTTCTTTTTAATTATTGTTCAAATTTATATAGTAAATTTCGAATCTCACAAGTAAACTGATTCAAACATTGCTCAAGTCGAACTTAATAACCGAAAGTATCTAAGATACTTGTGTGGCAACAACACAAAGGGTCTGTGGGCGTGTTCGCCATTCATTAGAAACAAATTCGTGTATTGTGTGTCTGTACCGCCGCTCTGTCTGGACAGCTAGCCACTTGAAAACACAGTGCATGTAGGGAATTCAAATCATTTCGTTTGAGAACGACATTTTTGGTTGCACTTTACTACATTTTGTCTGATATTGGGTTACGGCTAACCCGGTATTGTGTCTTTCACAATATCATTGTTATTGAAACTAGATGTTTTTGAAAAATAAACAAGTAAAGTTCGCTTCAAGCCGACAAAGAGTAAATACGCAATGTAAATCAATTATCCTTAAAAAGGTTGGTAATTGTTTAATAACGTTTATAATTAGATTACAGTTTTTAAAAGAGTACATCCAGACTTAATTTTGTATCAAATGTAACCAAACGATAAGCTAATGTATTCTATTTTAATGATTTGAATAAAATTGTATAAAAATATTTACACTAAAAGTGTTTTATGTTAGTTACTTACTTGCACTATATCTCCGAAACATTTAAAGCAAAAGCGTGACACAGGCTAGTTTAACGACCACCACATGGCGCCAACTTCACGCCTAAATCTGAAATATGACAAAATGACTATTACGATTCTTTTGACCATCCCGACCAATTTGACCATTTTTCGGCTATTTGAGAACTATTGAGAACGAAAGTGCAGTCATTGAAACAAGTGATTTGTGTCAATGTGAGCATCTCGAATGCAGGCTGTTCTGTGTGAAATTAGAGACCCTTAATGGCTATAGAATTGGAGAATGATTCGGGTGCTCTTTATGTTCAATTGTCTCAGGTAAAAAAATGGAAAACTTTTTTTATTCAAATTAATACAAGAAAGTATTACGTTTAATTTTTCAAACTGACTTAACTTACCTACCTAAAGTAGTTGGTACCTATAAGTTAGGTGTACGAGTATTATCAAGGGCTAGAATATTGAAAAATTTAACTCATATTCGCCAAATTAACTTTACTGTATAGGAAACTAACTGACCCGCTCAACTTCGTTTGCGTCATAAGAGAGAGTGGGTCCAATTTTCACGTTTTTGTAACATTAGCATAGCGTGATGTAATGTGAGCCCAGAGCCTTCCTTAATAAATGGACTATTCAACACAAAAAGAATTGTTCGTTTCAAATAGTAGTTCTTGAGATTAGAGCGTTCAAACAAACAAACAAACTCTTCAGCTTTATTTATTACTATAGAAAACGAGATTGCAATCCACTAGATAGTAAGTGGCCTAAGCCGCCATTGATGCGTTTTAACCCCTAATATGCAGGATTGCTTGTGCCCTAACTCAAACTCTACTGAGAATTAAGTGGATGGTCGAACTATTCCTACCACCTTTACTATATGTCATCACAACTATATTTCCAAACTATCCTATATATATTGTATCCAGCGTCTCGAATGGCTCAACGGTCATGGCACCGTCAATATACGGATCCAAATTCGACTCCCGTTCAGACGTCTGAATATTCTAGGTCTAAGTATTCAACTACTCATCTTGGACGATACAGGAAATCCTAGTGTGAGAGCTATGAGTGTAAAGAATTCTTACTTATTTTTTTACTTATAAACACTCTGACATACCTACCACTACACATAAACGTCTTAAACAGTAACGCGTGGGCACTCCACATTTCCCATAAATCTTGTTCTGAACAAAAAGTATGGCTTTCTATTCATATTGTTGACCACAATAGACTTTATTTTGGTCAATCTTCAAGGTGGTCTTATTGTCCAAGGTGTTCATAGAATCAGCAACACATTGCGTATACACTGCAATATAACTCAAATTAGTTGCTATTGTATCGGAAACCGAAATACCTAAAAATGCATTGTCAACGGCACGGGTCAGAGTTTTTGAGACATGTAGCTATTTAGAGCCAAATTTATTTTGATCACCAATGTGTATTGGGTGACTTTTAACCGTTATTTGGAATAACTACTCGATATTTTTTTATCTTCCCTTCTCGTACGTTATTTATATAACGTAGATATTATTATCTACCGATATGTGTGTTTGGTATTAGCTCATTGGCTTATTGGCTATTGAGACATCTTCCTCTCTAATGCTGATCCGATTATAACGTTTGTCTTTTTTCAGAAAATAGGTAAAATTATATATAAAGGATTATAAGACGATAATGCAATATTTGTATATTAATTAGCGCCTGGTTTCAAAGAGCTACTCTATTTTATTAAAATATTCTGTTTTATGTAAATTCTACGATGTGAGGTGAGCTTTTATATCCAGTAAGGAGGTAACATACCTAAGTACAATACATACCCACCTACAGAAAAAACTGTTCATCTTCATTACTCTGAAATTAATAAGACGTATGTATTCTATAGATGTACACCCCACTAATGAGTAAGCAAGCGCTCCCCGCCACTCATGCTCCACGCA
>DWNR01000656.1:0-18349 GCA_018250455.1 Polygonus leo | reverse complement strand
ACCACAATGTATTAAATTAAAACACATATGTAACCTTATCACTTACGAATACATAAATGGAAAAAAAATAATGGAAAAAATATAAAGTATGAACTCAGTCGTCAGTTTATTTTCTTTATATATATTTTATGGCGTGATAATTTTGCATTCGATTGTTTATAGAAATATGACTATTCATCTAAAATTGTCAATATGTAAAAGACAATTTTCTTGTAAAAGTATTATAAACGGCTGTCTGGCAGCAATTTTATTATTTAACAATAAGTAAACTGAATTCTGATTCGTATCTCTAACAAAAATAATCAAATATAGATTCAATTATTTTGAACTCACGTCAGCCACGTTGTCGGAACTAAAATATTTATTTTAAATATTAATATTTGCAAAAAATAAAACAGCAAACAGTTTATCGACAAATTTATTAGCTTTAGCTTCAATTAAAATAAACCTAAGACTCAGCGGTTCACTCCGACGCCGCGAGGAAAATCCATTTAAATTTACCGGAAGCCAAGAGTTTTAATTGGCCGCTGATTGGAAATAAATTGCCCTACAAAAGATGATATAAATTTTACAAAACTTTTTTATCCACCTGCTACTATGTGTACGTGAAGATTAATGAAAAGTATTTCTAATATCACTTTACTAAAAACATTTGCTATATTCAGTGCTTGGCCAATTTTAAAACTATTAGTTCCTAGGTATTTTTATTTATTTTCAGACTTACAATTATTTTTTTAACATTTCTTCAGTCTCGTGACACATTTTCGATTTTGAATACTTCCTATTCAGGACATTCAAATGGTAAAACTATTCCAAAAATGCAAAAAATAAATAGTTTTGTGTAATTTTTTTACATGATTGGAACTGTTTTAGTCTTTTCGTAATATTTACAATTAATAATTTAAGAAAAATAAAGAGAAACGGACAAAATAAAACGCGAAGTTTAAAGTAAAACTTAAATGCACACACATTAACTTAATCAGTTCAAATGTACATTCAATGGACAGAATGTTCGTTTAGTATTCAAACTTTTTCGGTGCTTAATATTCTAACTTAATTACTAAAAAGACATAAAAATGAAGTCTTGAAATTACTGGATCACAGGTCAGTACCAAAGTATGTTAAGACCTTAAAGATCTGACAGATTTACCTACGTCCTTTTTAAAAAGGTTTTTTTTTTTATTGTCAAAATTTTAAATTCATTTTTTAGTTCATTGAAATAAAATTTTGTACGGACGTATTTTACTCGTAGCTTACTATATGGAAATCTACTAGTCAACTCATGATAATATGAGACAAATACAAACGAATATCCTTAATGACATTACTAACAACTCAATTGAAATCTAAATCCGATTTTCGAGACTTGACGCCAATTAGCAGTTGTAATTTCTTAGTAAACGACACTATGATCCAGTACAGCTTCATTCTTCAAACTAAGGGTTAACATTCACTGCGGTCAGCGTTGTCAGGCCAGTCGCAAACATTGAGCTTCGTGTTAAACACCGTGCCGGGCTGGCAAGTGAATGCCATGGCTTCTCCGTTCACGCAACGCCAGTACTGTAACAAAGAGTTGAATTTATTATTTAATTATATTTCCACATGGTAGATATCTTGTAGTTAGTTGGTAAGGTACTGCCGCTAACTTCATTCATGGAGCAATTGTTCTTTTTCGGTTTTGGAAAGGCGCGGTTGCCGGATTTGCTTAGGTATACCTAAAGGAGGTGATCTTGGTTTTTATGATTAACTTCACGTACACTTTAATCGTATTTGGGGTTGATTACAGACAACCGTTTATGTACAATGATGACATTTACCATCAGGCGCACTGTATGTTTGTTTGCCTTTATACGATAGAAAAGGAACTATTAAAATTCTGTTAACATTTCCATCACTTACAAACCAATGCAGAACACGAATCTTCTCTAATCCAAATTTTAGTATCTAGTCTAATAGTAATCCGGGTTCAAATCCTAGACATTTCTGAATTTTTGAAGTTTTGAATTCGGAGAAGTCGTAAGTATTGATTTTATGAAATTCGCCGATTTGCTCTGGCCAACGTCCGTCACTATAATTCATTTTGAGAGGAGAACCAATAACTGACGATGAGAAGATAAAATAGTTGTCAACATTATCAAGTTATTAACGCCGAAGGATTTTTGTCCAAATTAACATCATAACGAACGCAATATATTACCAGAATTACGTCAGGTACGCGTTACACAGATGTCTTATAATAGTTAGTGTTACAGCGCCTAATGGCGCGTTAACAGCAAGTGGTTCCCAGAACGCGTTGCTCCCATCAATTACAGTTAGCTGAGCTAGATTCTTAGGAAACTTGGATAGTTTCTATTAAGTCCAAAATAAGGTCGTTTTGATGTGAGGCTCCTAGAACAAGATTGGTGTAGTTGTATTTTAGTAACTGACATATTTGCATTTTCATTATTTAAAAATGATGATCTATTTAAAGTGCTACTATAATATAATAGAAAAAGAAGCGCCTAACGGCGCGTTAACAGCAAATGGTTCTCAGAATGCATTGCTCGCATCGATTACAGTTAGCTGAGCTAGATTCTTTGGAAACTTGGATAGCTTCTATGAAGTCCAACACAAGGTCGTTTTGATTTGAGGCTGCTAGAACCAAATTGGCCAAACTGTATTTTAGCAATTGACATATTTGCATTTTCATTATTTAAAATGATGATCTACTACACTATTTAAAATGCCCTCAGAAAATAGTAGAAATAGAAGCGCCTAATGGCGCGTTAACAGCAAATGGTTCTCAGAACGCGTTGCTCCCATTAATTACAGTTAGCTGAGCTAGATTCTTAGGAAACCTGGATAGCTCATATCAAGTCTAACATAAGGTCGTTTTGATTTGAGTCTGCTAGAACCAAATTGGCCTAAGTGTATTTTAGCAATTGACATATTTGCATTTTCATTATTAAAATGATAATCTATTACAAAATTTTAAAGTGATACCAGAATGTATTAAAAAAAAAGAAGCGCCTAATGGCGCGTTTATAGCAAATGGCTCTCAGAACGCGTTGCTCGCATCAATTACAGTTAGCTGAGCTAGATTCTTTGGAAACTTGGATAGCTCCTATTACGCCTTACGTTAGGTCGATTTGATTTATATGTAGAAATCGAGGAATATGGTATAATATTAATGATTGTATGATGTAAGTAGATGATGTAATTATCTACCTACAAAAATTGTGACACATTTTATTACTCCTACTTCGTAAAAATCAATACCATGTATGTAACTGATTTTTTTTACTTATCCATCCTTTATCTTGTAACCTCAATTATTAATTTTACACAATTAGTCAAGTAATTTTATGTCTATATGTTTAAACATTTAGGTATGTAGTTTTACTTATTAACACACTCGTCAAAGAAGAGCGAGCAATAGCATCAAATAGATGAAAACTTGAAAAGTTTTTACATAATAGTTAAATAACGAAAAATACAGAACGTGATAAATCACAAACTAAGTGACAAAATTCGTTAAAATCCTAAAGCTGTCATTTATTTTAACGAAGTCTAAAACGTAGCTGCTTTATAAAAAATAAATCAGATAATTATATGTTTTACTGGAGGAGCACTGGGCTAATGGGAATCCATTAGGGTCCAATTTGCACCTACATTTACAGAAGTGCGCTATGCACACGCTCTGCAGTCGGGAGCCCAAATAGATCCATTAATGAAATAAATTAGTTTTGTTTACATTATAAAGTTAATTTTTACTTACTCTTCAAAAAATCTATTATTTTTAAACAACTATGAATGATATTTTGAAGGCTTTTAAAACGAATTATAAATATCAGTCTACAGTATTTTAGGTGTAAACTTAAACCGAATTTGATCTTACGTCCACTCAAATAAAGTAGGCATACAGTAGATATTAAATCTAAGAAAAAAGGGAAAAGTTGTTATAGTCAGCATATAATCGGTTCGTGAGAAGACGTTTAAGATAAAAAAATAAATATTTTACCTTATCACAGTGTTCTTTATCAGCAATATAGTCTCCTTCTCCAGAGCAATTGTGCAGTTGACTGTCGACTTCATTTTCCTGCAGAAATCAAATAAATATGCAAAAACTATAAAAAATACTAGCGAGACGACAGACGCTCTTCTGACAGACAGCCAGTTTAATTAAAGCCAACGTTAAATTTTCAATAAAATATATGGTCTGAATGGAGATCTTAGGTACCTCTCCAGTTGGACAAAGTTACATATAGGTACAAAACTTCTTTAAAATCGATTTAGTAATTTCGGAGTTGATTCCAATCATACATGACAAGAGACAAGAGATTTTTGATGCAATAATGATGTAATATTTAAGCCAAATCCAAAAAGCCATTTTGGAATAAATAAATGTCATCCTAATAGATATAAGTACAGGCGTACCAATTACAATGCAATTAATTTCAGTCTCTGCTAAATTAAATGAACCAATACACATAACATAATCTATTAACATATAATAAGTAAATTTTCGCGAAAATTGTGATTTATTTTAGTATAATAATGATTATAAATGAATTACATTATAATTAATTACAATATCTTAATACGCCCCAATAAAAGCTAGCTTTAAATAAAATCCAATTATTATTTTATTTATTTCTCATTTCCTTTGTCCCGTTGAATTAAAAAAAAATACACTTACCGCGGGAGGTTCCTCAATATCAGGTTTCGAAGGCGCAGAGGTGGAAGGCTCTTGAGCTTGCGCTGTAGTCGATGTCTCAGGTTTCCGAGTAGTTGTAGGTGCAGATGTAGTCGTCGTTGTAGTCGGAATTGGGGAGCCCTCGGAGGGATCTGAAGGTGTGGATGGCGGCTTTGCCCAATCCGGCTGCAAAGTTATAAAATTTAGTACAGCTGAAGTGTTTTGAAGATATAAATTGATTTGACGGTATTTGAATAGTATACTGGCAATTCGGATATGGACATACATAGTTACAAAATTGAATAACGCTGAAGTGTTTGGAAGATACAAATTGATTTCATGGTATGAAAATAGTATTCTGACGATTCGGATATGGGCAACCATACATCTTAAATTGAATTCGAAAAATGTTGTTACCACGTCTCAATACATTTTATGGCATAAAGGAAGTTAACGAACATGGAGTCCACCTGATATTAGGTGGCCACTAACGCCGAAGGCCGGTCAACCTTTCCTACCCTATGCTTTGCTGCCCTAGAGGACTAATATATTCGCCTCGTATGTAAGTATAACCGGCAACCACGCCTCTCCATGACGTGAATTGATTGATGGAAGATTATGAGGGTGGCGCTGGTACCTCCCCAGTCGAACTACATAAGTTCTACCACCTGGCGAATTAGACCAATGTCAATATTATGAATATTTAAAAAATATATCATTAATTAAAAGCAACTTCGAGGGACGAATTTGTATAAAAGATGTTATAAGTAAAAACCTCAAAAATTTGAAGTATTTGTCTCTCCGTTTTTACAGCTAACAACAAATTAACCAGACAAAAAGTTTATAAATGTAATGTTACAATTTTTTGGAGACCAGCTTACCGGTCTAACGTGCAAAAAGTCCTATCCCTACCAGTCTTAATGATAAATGTAATAATTTATTCTGGGTCTAGATCTGTATTAGCGTCCTTGGAATACTAGGGTAAAGCTTCGAACATTGTTCACATAATTTTAATAACTAAAAGCATGGACCAAACAAATCTAACTAGATGAAATTTTGAAATGAAATGAAACGATTCACTTATTTATAGCACTAATTAGGGATTTTATTTTATTTTGTTATGTTCTATGTTAAATTAACAATTTGAGACCTTGGCGGTATTGCAATAATATTATTTAATGCGGTGTTTTGAGCAGTATTTTAACCGACCTGACGTTTTCACCGCTTCGCATGGTGTTATTACACATTATGGAGAAGAAGCGGCGCAAGAAACTCCATGATAGATAACACAAATTTTATTCTATATTATATTTGTTTTATGTTGTACGAGGTTTTTCGTACATTTTATTTATTAGGCTAACAACCCGTACTAAAAGTTACTCACGTAGATAAGTCCAAGGTAAGTTTTAGCCGTAAACCTTACTTTGACGTCATAAGTAACTTTGCGAACTTGTTAGAAACTAAATAAATCTTAGTGTCGTCAAGTTTGGCAATATCGGTTTATGGGACCTAAACTTTGTGTATATTAGGACGTTGTTTCACGGTTATCCAATACAAATATGTAATTGAGTGAAAATATAAATAATTTAGGAAGCAAAAAAAAACAGCATAATAAACCTATTGGAAGCCATAATATAATTATGGTAGCTATATTTGATTTTATTTTTATGACCCATCTTAGTGCTAAAAGTCAGTAATAATGGTCATTTATACTGTGTGGAGAAAAAATATTGCTCTATACGTAACGCCAATGAATTGCAAATCACAATTTAAGGTACAACTATACTACAAATACGTATCTACTCAAAAACTTTTAGGACATTCAGATATATATTACAAAGACATAGTATTACTAGGGCGTTTTTATAATTACTTGTTACTCGTACAATATTACGTAAACCACCTTTGACGTAACTTTTTATATGTCTCCATAAATATTTTAATTAATATTTTAATATTTTTTTGTTTTCAAGAAAATAATCGTTTATCGCATGTGGTATGTCATATCCTACTGGAATAAGGGTGAGTTAAAATAACCCAAACTTCTTTATTGATCTTCTACGCACAAATAATACGAAACACCGCACAAACATCATTACAAATATGGAAAAGTATTGGTTAAGTTTTCTGCTTCACATGATTATTACTAAAACTAATATGAACAGCTCATGCTGTACATTTTTATTAGTTTTTTATACCCAAGCAAAAATACAGGATTCAGGTACTAACTTAACAGAATTATTTTATTATTTAGGCATAGTTTACCGTTTTTTTTTATAATAAATATTTTTTTTCTATTTAGCTAGAGATAATGCTTTATTTATTTATTTATTTATTGACACACCAACAGCTTTACATACAGTATTACACAAAAACTTACATCTAAACAATTGCACTTGTATGCATGCCAGTTACAGGTGCGTACATCGTTTTCCGATTTCACATGCTAATGAATTTACAGATATGCCATTACGGAGAAGAAAAAAGAAGAAACTTTAAATATTAAAAAATATGGTGTTAACAATATTATATAATGTAAATAACTTAAATTTAGGTCTTGTAATTCATTTACAGAAATGTGCGGTAAGCTTCTTTTTCAGGCTTAAAAAAGAATAACTTAACATATTAAAAAGATATTTCTAAAGACACCGTTACAGTCAGTTTTTCGTCCCAGAGTCTAATAATAAGACATGGCATTAGTGCGTTAGAATCGTTATACAAATATTAATCAGAACACTTTGGATTATTTTATATTATTTAATTATAGTACTCGTACTACATACAATGAAGACTAAACCAGCTATCTACGCCGCATAAATATGTGTAACATATTTCATTCTGATGATAAAGCAATCAATTCTAAAGTACTAATTATATCCATATAAGTATTTAAAACAACTACAATCACATCTTTAACTGCCATATACAAAGAAGACTAGAACCAAGCGGTATCATTGAAGTTTGCAATTAGCTAGTCAGTATTACTATACTATACGCCAGCTGTGGGATATAAAAATACAGCTGTACTTACGGTTGGAGTCGTGTTGCCTTTCCTCGGCGGCGGTACGGTATACGAGCTCATGTGCTTATGCAGCAGCTTCATGAGAGGGTTCTCCTCGCCACATAGGCCTCTGAAGTCGTCCATGTCGATGGCCCAGGTCATTGCTCCCAAGTATCCCTTCTCCTTGATCCAGTTCATCTTGATCTCCACACTGCGGGTGTCTTCGTATCCAACCCATTGGGTTCCCTTGTAAGCGTAAGGACACTTGCCATGCTCGTCCCATTTCTTGGTCCAGCCGGAATCCTCCTTGTCTACTTCAGTGCAGATCTGAATAAAAATTTAAGACTTAAGTTGGTTTTTCTTCCATGTACGATGTTTGTACGATGTTCAATAGAATAACTTAGGTCGTTACAGATCGTCCAATTGAGAACTGAAAACCCTACCACTATTAAACGATTATTTTAATGTATTAACAAAAATAAATATGGTAAGACCAAAGCATACACTTTAAATAAAATTAATTTTGGATATCGTAATAAAAAAAATTAACTTAAATGATGAAAATTTATATTGCAAATCAATAGGCGCTTAGTTTTAAATCAGATGATCTATAATAAAAATATACTTTGTAAATTTGACAACACTTCCTTCTGAAGACTTGTACCGAATATATTTTATAGTAAGGAATAATAAAGAGGATCTGTTTACACCTATATGAGTATAAATGTAAATATAAATATCAAACTCACCTCGTAGTAGGCCCAAAAGCCGGTAGCATTAGTATAAGGCGCAGGGTTGCCACCGCCGGCTTCCTTATTGATATAAGTCCCCAAACCGTAGTTATTATTGCCCGCAGAGAGGGTGAAAGACCGGCCGTAGAATGGTACACCGACGACTAACTTGTTGGATGGACATCCCTTTTCTTCCCACAGGTTCAGACCGTCATTCTGAAAGTTTTAATCATTTGACATACCCGACGTAGCGATAAATTGGATTTCGAACTATTGTGTAATGTATTGGCGTTTTCCGGGTTAACTTTGTTTTGGTATGTTTAGTGTTTATGTTTATATTGTGTGTTAGTTTTTCTTTATGTTTTATGTGTTATAAGTATGTTTTATTTTATATAGATATCGTTTATTGTGTATAGTTAGTAAATAACATTAGGAGTTCGGGTTCGAAATCCTGAGCATTTACTTTTAATTTTATGAGTGTGTCACAAAATACGATTTACTTACTACAAAAGTGAATAATAATATAATTATCGTGAAGGAACCTACACAACTAAAGTATTTTATTACAAAAATCAAAGGTCTTAAGTATAAAGTTATCAATCCGCAATTGGTCATGAATGACTACAGCCTAATAAATCTTTTTCAGTCTAAGAAGCGCCTAACAGTGAACAGAGAACAGTAATGATGATGAATTACTACCTACATTTCCTAAAATTTAAATATCTTAATCTTACATATCTATATCAATAATATAAAGTTGAAGAGTTTGTTTGTTTGTTTGAACGCGCTAATCTCAGGAACTACTGGCTCGAATTAAAAAAAAAAAAATTGTGTTGAATAGTTCATTCATTGAAGATGACTATAGGCTATATATATAACATCACGCTACGACCAAAAGATTAGCAACGAAAAATGTTTCAAAAACGGGGAAAATTTGACCTACTCCCTATTATGTGACGCATACAAGGAAAACAAAATATTATATACATACCACATTGAGCTTCTCATATGCCCACTGGTCGTGAGGACGTTTGTAGAGAGGAGAGTGTACGTCTGCAAAGCCGGCCCAGTTTCCGCGAAGATCGTATGACATAACGTGGATCGCATCCAATTCCCTGTTAACCAACAAAATAAATCTTTAAATTCCTCTTTTAAAGCAGGCATGATCGATTTTCACTATGTAAACATCGAGAGAAACAATAGATTAGGTAGAATAAAGAATAAAGTAAAGTATGAAGATAGATACACATATCGTATGCAAACTTAGTCGTGGGACAACATTGGAATTTGAATGAGAAATTGAAACAAATCAAAAAATAAATTTTTGAAATGAGTAATAAAATGTAACAATTAAATAAATAAAGCAACCGACACTTAAATAACCAGACGTCACTTATTAAAATATGGAACTCCAGTACAATTTAGTATGTTGTCATTACATCTCTTAGCCGGTCTACAAAAGATCTTGTATATTTGATATATTACCACAAAAAAACATTTCTAAAATTGTAAGCATATATTTATTATTTATAATATTATCGCAAGCTGGTCACTCAATCGTGAAATATTCGAAGTCTATCAAGTTTATAAACTCAGCGGAACGACAGCTGGGGAGCAAATAATAAAATATTTACAATCAATTGGTTCAAAATCAAGATTCCCCTTCAACGATAAAATAATCCATCGTCTCGAATTGTGTAACTCATTGAAGGCGTCGAACATTCCAACTAGAGGTGCGCCGAATATTCGTTTGGTATTCGGTATTTGGCGTATTCGGCATCTTTTTCAGTATTTATATTCGGCTGAATTATTCGGTTTTAGTGCCGCATATATTCGGTTCGAGTATTTCTATTTTCTTGGCTACACGACACGGGATAGAACTAAAAGACAAAACTTCTTATGTAAGATTTTTGTTATATTATAAGTCAAAGAAATCCTATGAAGAATTCGTTAATATAACTAATACACGTTGCATAATGTTAAAGCCTTTTTACACGGCCAAACAATAAAATGGTAAACCGAATAATTCGGCCGAATATCCGCTTCGGTAGAGGTTAAACCGAATAGTATTCGGTATTCGGTTATTCGGTGAAACCACTATTCAGCGCATCTTTAATTCCAACCGTTTCGATCGATAGCAAATAATCTCGTGATTGCACTGAACTTTACGATGGCAATAACTGCGAAGTTTAATGAACGTTTTAGTTCACAAGTATTTTGCTGACGCCCATCGCCAATATGCTCACAGACTTCGTGAAAGATGGTCGGTAAAAAATTATAAGCGTTT
Source organism: Polygonus leo (assembly GCA_018250455.1). Lineage (NCBI taxonomy): Eukaryota > Metazoa > Arthropoda > Insecta > Lepidoptera > Hesperiidae > Polygonus > Polygonus leo. The sequence continues at coordinate 7,655 of DWNR01000656.1, read as the reverse complement.
TGTTTTGTGGTTGGATTTTTGTGCCAGCTGAACATTAAAATCGGTTATGGTCTCATTTTCAAGAGCTCCAGCTGTAGATGTGCAGAAAAATAAGGAGGATTGCTCATTGCAATTTAGTAAATTTAGTAAATTACAATAAAGAACAGATAACAAAATGATGGTAAACCGCGTGTGAAGCCGCGGACAGAAGCTAGTTAGCATAAATGTCAAGTACAGCTTGTGAGCTGCTTATTTCACAAGAAGCATTTGAATAATATTAATTAATACTTATGAACTAAGCAGAAAACAAATATTTTGCTAACTCCTATCGCTAATAAGTACGCGTAGTCGCGTAATACTCGCCTGAATCGGATCGGGAAAGAATGACAAACAATCTACGCCTACGCCGTAACATCAAATAGGTACCATGCCCATCAGCTACTTTCATTGTCCAATAAAGTATGTATACTTTACTACAATCATCAAACAAGAACATAGCTAAAGTCAGTAATACTAGTAAGGGTGGCGGTTGATCGCTATTGAACAACAAACAACTCGGGAAAGTGATACAAGTTTAAACAGTTGTGTACCTAACTATAGTTACTTTACAGTGTTCACAGATGCCGCTGTATACAATTAAAGTAACCGTGACTAACTTACTGGCATAAGTCAGGTACGTGGTATCCTTCCATCAATCTGAAGTTCGCGAGTGGTACGGCAGCAGTCAGTTCCCAGTTTCTTCCGACTCTAATGAAGGCTCTCCTCAGTTCTTGGACAAAGTACAGGAATCGATCCTTGTCTGAGAAAGAACCGCCGCGGTCCGCTGCCCCTGGGTACTCCCAGTCCAAGTCAAGACCGTCAAAATCGTACTTCTTCATGAAATCTAAAACAAGAATATATTTTTAGTCAAGTCATTCATCAAATCTTTTGTGATCCTAATTTTATTCCAAGAATGCACACAAATTTTAGCCTAATTTCCAAATTGAATAATTACTTCTAAAATCTTATTTTTCTTAGAAACAGGTTAAAGTTTTAAATATATTATATAGTTACACATATTTTATACTACAGTATTAATGCAAATGCTCATTTGCAAACACATCTGTAATCTACCTGGAATAGGTCTTCCCACCTATTTGGTGTCAAGTTATATAAGGAATTCTACCAAATGGTTCTCGGATTTCCGTCATGGCCACAAAGCTATCTATTAAAGTTGTAATGGATCTAGAAGGACGAAATGATACTCCATAAATACACGTGGAATAAATAGTTTCACAATACATGAAGATACGAGTAAGTCTCAAAATAATGATGCTTGCTTGCTGATATTAATTTCAATAATATATTAAATAAATATCGTATTTATGGCAATGTTTTTGTGCATGTTTATTGTATACTGACAAATGAATTCTAAGTACCTATTAAATCTTACTATTTTTCTCATTTATCACAATTTTATTTAACAGACAGATATAACATTAGTGTTAAATACTGTATAACGATTTTAATTTAAATAGGAATTAAAAAAAATCAATTTCAATTCGAACTGGAGAATTAACAAAAATAAATTAAAAGTCCATACAATTCCTATTGGATTCCTTGTATGAACCTTATATAATAGATTGAGGACGAAATTTACTCGTGTACTTAAGTACGTTATAAAACGAACACGAAAGCTTCATGGACCATTTATAGTCCAACGACAAAACGTACCTTGAGTTAGTAACTAGACTTTAAGACTTAGTATTGTTTAGTTTGTGTCTATTTGATTCATATACTATAAGATATCATACATGATATTATATTTTACACTGATTTTTTTAGTAAATGGTTATGGCCCATGGATAGACATAGCTAGAGTCGAATACAGGTGCATTGCCTGGAAGGACTAAGATGGTCGCCTTCTTTATAAGTGTTATTACCAGCCTTTCTATCCGAAATTAATAAATAATAAATAATTATTGCAAGGCAGAAATGCATGATGCAGTAATGAGGTACACTCTGGCGAATTATTTCAGAATCTGCCATCTGGCAAAAGATGGTCTTATGTTCGGAGAGTTCATATATGCATTAACGCTTTAGGTTCTATAAAAAAACAAATCATTCAGTAACTTTTAATTGTTATTTTAAATATTAAGCAGTTAATTAATTATCTGAAAGACAAAAAAATCCATTAGGTTCCAATTATTTTCTATCAACCCTAGTAATACCACCATAAATTAACACAAAACTTTTGTCGCCCGCAGGCAACACACGAACTACCAAACAAAACATTTACTAAGGAATGTTATCATGTAATCAAGGAATGCCATTATTACATATGCATGCCAACATTATTCAAAACGGCGCGAAATATCCCTTGAAAATATGATATCTATTTGCATAGACCAAGAGCCAGCTAACGGAGGAATATATTATATGATATTATTCCCGCTATACTAACGGGCATGCCCCGTCTTGATGCAAATTTTACTATTATTTAATATCGTAGCATACGTTATTAGGTAACTACCATCGTTAAATACATATATATCTACCAAGATACAGCTAACAACTACATGTAGAATGTATTATCCTGCACTAGTGTTCTACTCTCGCCTTACGAAAATCAGCCGTTTTTTTGAACTGAAAATGTCTCACATTGTTGCATATTGCACATGTTTTTAACACTTAAAAATTTTTTTAGACATTTTGTTATTTTAAAAAAATATTTCATGGACGTTCGTTTATCTGTATGTGCGAATCCTGTATGTGGTCACAATAGCGAGAAAACACTTCACTTTCGAGTCCTTTTTTCATACGCATCAGTATAATTTTGAATGGAAGCCTATTGAATTTGACGGTCTAATTCGATGTAGTTTAATTTTGTTTTTGCGTCTTGCACTTTTGGCGTGTCCTTTTGGATTTGCTAAATATTTATATTTCATTTATCTCTCTGGTGAGCACGAATCTTCTCTCACTATGAGTATGATATAGGTCATACCACGCACACCACGTGAACTTTAACCGAAAATAAGTGATAACTCGTAATAAATTGAGTTTGCGTTAATTGTAATAAATTGTCCCTAAAATGATACATATAATAAAATATTTTAAAGTTGTATATGAGTAAACAGAAACAAACAAAAATATAAGATTAAGCATAAGTTCAATTCAGGATTAACTAAAATAACTAAGCCATAACTGGAATTACTTGAAAAAGTAACTGTTTTAAGATTTATTTATTCTAGATATCAATTGTAGATAGTATCTTGTATTATCAAAGCAAGCAATAGTTTATTGTATTACCTTACACTAGAAGAACGTACTTACGCGGAAATGCTATTACGAACTCTTTTCACGTACTTTGTCGTAAGCCGATGCCAAGGATTGATCTTTGTTCAATGTATGTATATCTATCTATTGTTAAAGTACCTAACTATTTTCTTTAAGATTTGTATACGAATAAAATTAATGATAATAGATACGGTACGGTTTTAATAACATTTTGTATTCAAAATGTAGCATCGCAACATATCGTTGAACTTAGGTTTTCTTTATTGTATAAAGGTAGCAAACAAGCATGCAGTCGACCTGATGGTAAGTGGTCTCTGTCGCCATGGGCATCGGTAATCATCCCAAGTACGATTAAACCTCACCTAAGTTTAATCACAGATGCGTTGCTACCCCTGAGGACTAGGATGTTCGTCTCGTGTATTAGTATAGCCACGATCAGGCCTTTCCAAATACATAAAAACTTAATGCTCCGCCTTTTTTGAAGTCGGTTGACAAAATAAAAATTGCAAAAAATACAATTGCTTACCAACAACACTGCGCACGAAGGTCATCCTCGAAGACTTCTGGGCAACCATCTGCGAGTATTTGGAACCACCCTCAGCCCAGCCCCCGACGGCGACCATAAACTTAACCCCAGGGTGTTTGGAACGCATCGACGTGAAGTTACGGAATCCATTTTGTTCTACGTCCAACTGTTGACAAAAGTATTTATTATATTTCCTGTTACACAAATCTTTTTTTTCTTGCTTATGATAAGCCATATTAGTCCTCTATTTTTAAATTAAAGTCCCGTCGATATCGGTTAATCTATTTTCAATTTTAAAATAAGATTTATATAAACACCGGGAGTGATTCACGACGTATTTATTATTTAATATTGTACAAACATTTTTTTATTTATATAACAATTATTGGAATTTTCATTTTCACGTGATCACAGCGATTTTATAAATTGATTTGTTTGCAATATAATGAAAGTATGGCGGTGTCCAGCCAAGAAACTGAAACAGGACGTACATCAAAAAAATACGAAACGTCCTGTTAAGTTTACTTAAGGGATTGCCCTCTTTTTCATTCCCCTAAAAGCGTGTCCTCCTATTTTTGCAACATCATGCAACAATTTCTTAGTAAATAATCAATCAAAAAGTGCCATATTTTGGGTCAAAGGAGGGAAGAAATACTACCGAATCACGAAAAACATGATACCAGGAAATCAGTTTAGTGAAGAAAAATTTGATTTTTTTTAAGTATTTATCTAAACAAATAAATATAATTGGAGTATCTGTTTGTAATATAAAAATAATTGCTTTTTACTATATGCCTATGTATGTATACATGGCACATATACCAAAATAACATTTTTTACAATTTTTTTCTGTCTGTTAGTTCCGGCTAATCTCTGGAACGGCTGGACCGATTTTGATGGGACTTTCACTGGCAGATAGCTGATAAAATAAGGAGTAACTTAGGCTACTTGAAACTTAGGCTTTTATTTGAAAATTATGTAATAGAATATAAACGCGGACCGAATTCCACGCGTGTGTAGTAAAAAAAACTCTACTAGGATAACAGTCAATATTACAAAATAATATGGTTAAAATTAGTCCAAATTTCACAGAAACATGTCATCTAAAGCTATTTGCACATCCCACTTATCACTGCCAGCTTATGTAAATGGTGCAAATAGCATATGAGTGCGGTGAGTGTACATATTATTTGCATTCATTTTACCACTCTACAAACAACATATTGTATAACATATTGTATTGTGTAACCTGTTAAACTTTCTGTGAAAGCACTGAAAATTTTCCTGTTTTAAGTTTTAGTTAAAGTTATGATCCGCCCAGACAAAGACAAAACATTATACATTTTCATATTTTGTATTTAGGAAAAAATGAGTAATTTCACCTACACCTGTTGTAGATTCATCTTTAAAAAGTATTTTTTAAATATGCATATTTTTAAATCAATTTTTAACTTGTTTTTTACCATAATATTGACTACAACGTTAAGGAAAATTTTCCTTCAAATTTACTATTAATTGTTAATTTGTAACAACAAGTAAACTAAAATATTTGTATTCAAATAATATTTCAGTTTGCGCGCCTTCATTAGTACCTTATCACCTGTACGCTTACCAATTTCTAAAATTTCATGAAAGTACTATTTACCTCCGGATCTATAATAAGGACTTCGTAGGTCTTCTCCGTGACGCCAATAAACGAGTATATGATGTGCGTGCACATATCAGCGGGGATGTCATCTATCGCGTAGCGCCCCACGCCAGGCCGATACACCGCCCAGTTGCTGAAGTAGCATACTATACGCGATCTGCTGTCCGCTAGAATGCAAAAGAAAATGTAGAGAAATGTCCTACGTAAATACTCATTCATCTAGTCCGAAATTGAATACACGTACGCATATCCCCATATGTAGACACGTATGTATCCTCAGGGGCGAAATTAAAAAAAAACTTTAAGTAAATTTTAAGTAAGTAATATTAGGTTAGATGGATTTCGGATGGAGTCCGGGTTCGGGTCCGGGTTAGACCTCGGATTTATCAAGTTACGTTTAAAGAAATCACTTGCTCTCCGGTGAAAAAAATATGAAAACCTACAAGCCTGAGAAATTGTAAAAAGTATCATGTATGTGTGAAGTCTACCAATTTGTACCAAGTTAACCACTTGGATAGCGCTGTTAGAGGAGACCCGTGCCTAACAATAGATTATGATGATGAATATTCAGTTCTATGAAAATCTTTAATATACAGCCACTACAAAATAGGTCCCCTAAAAGCATTATCCAAAGGTATAAACCAATTTTAATTAAAACACAAATTTAATCCTTAATCCCTACGTATAATTTTGCTAAGCTTATTTCTGCATAATTCGAATATAAATTTGCATTTCGCATTCCACCTTCCATTTTGGTTGTGGTAACAGAATTATTACGAGGAAATTTTATATAAAATAGTGCATCTTACTGCGGCGAAAATAATCCCAGTGTTTCTTAACATAACGTTGCCGCAGCGTTTTATTTGTATAACGATCTCAGCAATTCCGACTGAGAAAACAATTTTATCTACTAGTGTTCGCGCTCGTAAATACTTATATTCTGTTTTTCTTTTTGTTTTTGATTTTCATATCAAGTTATAAAGTTAGAGAATATGTTAAAATGATAATAATAATAAGCCAGTAAGGCATGTTTTGGATTGAAAAAAAAATTTAAAAGATTAATAAAAAAACTGTAATATTTTTTTCTAACAGTATCATATAAAAGACAAAGGGAAATACTTATATGGTAGGTATCTATCCAGTTATACAATTTATAAAATTTCGAAGTGTAATTCATTTTTGTTCTCACATTGTACTGTGGTTAAAGTGACTGCCAGGACAGCCAACGCCAATAGTATCGCTCGCATTTTGTACCTGTAACAAGTAGAAATAAATAAATATATATTGTAAACAAAACAAGTATAACTTTTATCCCCCTTCACATACTTAGTTGATGGCTTTCAAAATTAGTAATTAATATAATACGAGTATGTAAGCTGAGATATATGAGAAATATATCTAAACCTAGCGATAAGGCAGATAAACTACATGATCGTAAGTACATAGTCACCATTGCCTAAGTACTTTTACAGCAGCAGCCAATACATTAGGCTTTGAAGAAGAGCTCTCACTCTATTTTTTTACCCATGATAATTTATGTTGCGTAAATTTCAGCGCTGACCGACTTAGTAATTCATACTAAAATTCGATTCAGATTGTTTACATGAATCACCCATACGTGACGCAAAATACAAAGCCAAAATACCCAGTTCTATTTTACAAATGCACAAAACTTATCACCTCCTAAACCACAGAGCCAACTCAATTCGAATACACATAAACATTTTCCACGAATGTAGTCTTTATTTGTTTTAAAGTAGAAAACAAATGTACTTCAGTTCGGACTAAATCTCCGGAGATAGAAGATTAAATTCCAGCGAAAACTCCACTGGGGCGCAGCTTAGCAATATCTGCATCTGGTATTCTTTCTTAAGCTATGTTTAAACTTGATTTTATATAGCTTAGACTGTATAACTTGCAAGTGCAAGCGATTTTAAAATATAGCTTGAGTGCGAAGAAAGTTAGGAATTATTTTAGTCTACAGTATAATTATTGCTTTGCATGTTATCCTTCTTTATACATATATATGAAAAAAGTGTTTTTTTTATTCAAATAAAGCAGCAAAGGGGCACAAGACACTATTAGTATATTTTAGTCAATATTAGTCACCGACTCTACATTCGTACCTTCTCTTACGACTCTACATACGTGTTTTATTTATCATCTCTCAGTACAAGAAAATATGATGCTTAATTTTCTTTGTATACAGGACAAATGATAAAAATT
>DWNR01000655.1:0-18356 GCA_018250455.1 Polygonus leo | reverse complement strand
AGAAATAGGCTACTACTTATGATGTCGAGCGATATAACCGAATTCCACGCGGGCGAAGCCGCGGGCGGAAAGCTAGTATTAAATAAAATAAGATATAGAAATTTATTTCAATATAATGCTACAATGCATTTTTGAAAATTCTAAAAATATTGAAGATAACATATTTTTTTTAGGAAAACGTTTTTTGTAGAATAACTTTATTTAGAAAAAATACATCCAGGTTATACGTCAAATACTTAATATTTTTATAATCACGGAGTAATAGTACAACCAGTTGTAGCAAAAACATTCCTTTGTCATCGAAAGATATTCTAGAAACTATTTTAATGGATGCATCGAGCTCGTAACAGTTGTCAGCTGTTGATCTACTGCGGCATAAATGATAGTAATGACGTTCTAACTGTATTTAAATCAGTACGTCGAGAATCTTACTCCAAGACTTCCGTGGTCGATATGACATGAAACACGTGTTTACTAACTCGTTAAATTATATTTGTTACTTCCAAAACTCAATAATGAATATTACTTATTACAAATGCTGTACAATACTTTTGAAATTAAAGCAATGCAATGCAAGCAAATACCTTCTATGTCTAAGACAACTTTACCACAAGTTTTTATTAAAAAACGAAAGTTCATATACATGTGTAAAGTGGAACAGCCGAATAGGACATACAAGAAAAGTACAAGAATATTGAAGATAACATTATTTTCTTAAATAAAACATTTCGATTTTTGTAGAAATAAGAATAACTTTACCCAAAAAATATACTTCCAGGTTACCAGTATATGTATGCGCTAGATACTTAATATTTCTGAAACCACGGAGTATTAATATTACCAGTTGTACCAAAAATATTCCTTTGTCACCACAAGACATTCTAGAATTTATTTTAATGGATGCAACTGTCAGCTGTTGATCTACTGCAGCATAAATGATAGTAATGACCTTCTAACTGTATTTAAATCAGTACGTCGGAATCATACTCCACGACGTCCGCGGTGGGTATGACATGAAACACATGTTTACTAACTCGTTAAATTATATTTGTTACTTCCAAAACTCGTTATTGCAATTGTATGTCATATCATCTTATTGAATATATTAAATCGATTATAATTAATAATGTTAGATACTCGTTCCATTGTGATATTGAATTATGTTTACTGTCTTAATACTTTAGTGTTAAGTATAAAAATATCGGGTATAAGTTATGTTCTGCCAAATACTTAATTCTCATTCCATTTGTTTTATCAACACAACCTATTAGTGTCCCATTACTGGGCACGAATGTCCCCTACACAATGAGGAATATTTATACCATATCTCACCACATTGGAGAATTAATTAACTTCACACACCCAAATAGAAACAATAGATATTTAAATTTCTAATACAAAGGCGATTTTCAAAATTGCCTTTTTGGTCTTCTGCGATTCTTAATCAATATGCTATTACTGCTCACGCTGCTATTGCTCTTCTCTATTAGTTGACAAATATTTTATTAACCAAACTCTTTATTACGTTTTTTCTCCGCTATACACTACACTACACGAAAATTTATGTAGTGTATATAAAAATAATTAACAAAAAGAAATATGCCCTGTAAAAACCTTAGATAGCCTTTAAAACAATTTCCTGTCGAAAGCCGCTCAAAAGGACTCAATACGCTTACTTGATTTTAGTACCTGCAAACATTTTCCATTCACTCCATATACGTACAATCGTTGTGAAGGTTGAACAGAATTCCAGGAAGAGAAAACATAAGTAACAGCTAATTAACGTTATCAATAAGGACCATACACTACGCTTTGGAAACGGGCGCAAATTAACTGTTTATTTCACACAAATTCGCACTGTCCACTTAGTGCTGTTTTCAATTTTGGTATTTTAGTCTGAAAGTTAGAAAAGCATGATTTTCTTTTCCAATAGTGCAAACTGGAGGCTTATGATATGTTCTACTTTCGTCCTTAGCTAGGCCATGTTTTACCTAAGTGCGTGGTAGTGCGCCAAGCCATGACTCGACCTAACTGCGTGCGTTACCGTATATAACACGAAACATTTCAGCATGTTTTTATTTAATAATAACTTGCTTATCATTTCTCGAATAGATCGAATCGAATCGATGGAATATTACAGAGGAAAATCTAAAATAGTTAAATAATCCAAGTGCAACTGTATGATGGGCCGAGTTCGGTTGTTAGTGTAGTTTTTCAACATATTTCGTTATAATAAAGTATATCATTTCGTTTATTCCTTCAATGACATAAATGGAATCAATAAAAACGTACATTGGTATCTCGTGCACAGAGTAACATCTCTTTCTAAATAGAAACACAAGTTACCAATTGGTAGTATGTGACTAGCTATGAGAGATTCATGTATTATTGATAATATAATATAAATTTGCCGGGTGGTAGAACTCATGTAGTTCGACCGGCGAGGCACCACCGCCACCCTCATAATCCTCCGTGAAGGAATTTATTGCGTTTTGGTATGGAGAGGCGTGGTTGCCGGCTATACTTAAACGCGAGGTGAACATCTTAGTCCTCAGGGGTAGCAACGCATCTGTGATCAAACTTAGGTATGACTCAATCGTACTTGAGGATGATTACTGATGTCCATGGGCGGCAGTGGCCACTTACCATCAGGTGGACTGCTGCTCGTTTGCTACCTTTACACAATAAAAAAAAAGATAAATAAATTCGTTGATTCGTCTGCTCGCTGTTGCTACAGCAAGTCACAAGCTCGACAATTGTCAACAAAGTTTCTCGTCGCCCTCTAATCTTAATTGAAAATTCAATCATTTATTCATCTGATCGAAGTCGTTAAGGCTCTCTAATGGCTCGCGTGCCTTTTTCCTTCGTTTTAACTTCGTATTAAAATGGCTAGCTAATTTTCTCTATGGAGGATCGAAAGTTATTGCCGCAAAGTGCCCACAGGGATCTTTGTTATAAAAACTCCTGGAAACCCGTTAACTGAACGGTTTAATCGACTTGTGGTTGACGAAATTTTAAATTAGGCGGCCATAATTGTTTAGGCACTTTATTAATATTAAATTTACTGCAACAATTATATTGCTAATTAACTTAACACCTATGTCCACCTCGCCGCAGTTGTTTGATAGTAATTTGCCTTTCATTTGGATAGGTGCGACTGCTGGTCACACTCACTTCACCCTCAGTTGTGCTTGCTAGTCTTTTATAGGCAACCATCTCAGTTCACAATCTAAAAGCTTAAAAACCCGGTCAAGTGCGAGTCGAACTTGCGCACGAAGGGTTCCCGTTAACTATTAAAAAGGGCAAAAAAACTTGTTTGTTGTATAGGAGCCACACTTAAATAATTTTAACTATATTTCAACTGTCTGGCTATCACGTCTCATGAGATATAGCCTAGTGACAGATGGACGGACAAACGGACAGACGGATAGCGAAATCTCAGTAATAAGGTCCCGTTTATGCCCGTTAGGTACGGAGCCCTAAAAAACAATCGACTTGGTAATCTTAATATTTGTTTTTAAAGTCGATTAAAAGGCAAAGGATGAGGAGATGGTGCCATCATACTTATACCAGAGAAAGTTTTACCAGCTTTTAGTTAATACAAAAAGATCTCAACTTTTCAAGAACGACAGGAATCTTATTTCCACGTTTCTGAGAACTGGGTTCACTCACGGTACTCTAACTTTGTTCCAGCTAGAACCCACTTCTTAGAACCTTTATAATACAATAGAAAAAGTATTTTATCCATACAAATAAATTTTATTTAAGGGAATTCAATATTCCTGCATAACTATAATAGTGTTTTCTAAAGCATTTTGAAAGAAATTGTAATAAAAATTCGTATTTATTTAAGATAGTTAGCAAGCTCAACTTCTTTTGCGTCATGTAAGAGAGAGTGGGTGAAATTTTCCCCGTTTTTGGACATTTTTCGTTGATACTCCGCTCGTAGCTCGTATGTTACATATTCTATAGCCTTCCTCAGTAAATGGACTATTCAACACATTTTTTTTTCAATTCGAACCAGTAGTTCCTGAGATTAGCGCTTTCAAACAACATACTCTTGAGCTTTATATTATTAGCATAGATTATTGGTATAACTTGGAATAACTTAAAAGGTTATAATCAAATTATTTTTAAATTATGTCTACCTAGTAAAAATGCCAGGTATGTAAATATTGAGATGTCAAATTCCACGATGTTAGGGTGATATTATTCACAAATCTCTGATTATTTGTTAATGAGATTGAAGTTTGGTTAAATGCCATCTAACATAAGTATCATAAATACAAAGCACAACACACGTAAAAAACGAACATTTGTCGTATAAAGGTATCAAACAACCTTGCAGTCCACCTGATGGTAAATGGTCACTGCCGCCCATGGACATCAGTAAACAACCCCAAGCACAATTAAATCATACTTAAGTTTGATCACAGATGCTAACCCTGAGGAATAAAATGTTTGCCTCGTATACAAGTATAGCTGACAACCACGCCTCTCCAAACCGAAACACAATAATTGCTAAACGGAGTACCTCCCCGGTCGAACTAAACGAGTTGTACCACCTACTCTTGAATAAAAAGTATAGTCTAACTAAATATAATGTGAAAATATAAAAGTGTACCATTAACTAAACCAATAAAGTACGTCTACATCTATTGCCACAATTACATGTTTGTTACATAAACAGAAACAACAGCAAACACATAATTTGGGTAAAAAGAGGCACAATATAAACCCTCTTATTTTTATAGCAACTCACGAGTAACACGCTTAAACGCTTACCAACTCCTCTCATATTTATCCTCCCAACCAGTAGATGTCTTCATAATATAATAAAACTGTTCCACCTTTATTTATCCCTACAATAAAATAAGCTGACAACAGAATATTCTCGTCGGAGTAAAAGAAAAACAAAAGGCAAAGGAAAAATGCATTTATGGAAGTTATTGAGTTTCCAATAAAGACTGATAATGAAGTGGTGATACAGCGAAGCTAGCTTCATTTGATATTCATGCCTAAAATTCTGTTACATGTAGATATAAGTATTTGAGTTGTAACATTTTTGTTTCTTGTGTTATTTGTCTCACAACCCAGCTGGTACAACCGGTAGTTTGACCGGGGAGGTACCATCGCGACCCTCGTAATCCTCCATGAAGCAATTTACTAAGTTTGGCAAAGCTTGATTGTCAGTTATATTTACAAACGAGGCAAACATGTCCCCAGGGATAGCAACTCACCTGTGGTCAACGTCAGGATCAACATTACATGATTAAATCGTACTGGTGTATTACTTACATCTATGGGCGGCAGTGACCGGCAGTGCACTGTGTGCACAATTTCTATGTTTATTCGATAAAAGTATTTAAATCCTGTAAAACACCATAATATACAAGTAGTTCTTACTACATATTTCCTCTGGTTTTATTCTCATTGTTTCGTTCAGGTTTATATCTATATAGTTATACATTCTGTTACACTATGATATATAGTATGATACTTTTACTAGAATTATCTGTGTCGCAGTGCCATGGTTAAAAAACAAAACGTAGACATAAATATTCAATCCTAACAGAAATCTCACTAAAATCGTTACTCAGGATCATTTCTGTATGGCCCTGAATGGAATTCGGGACCCTTTACGTGTCAAACTAGTATCGTGCACCACAAATGTCGTCGGGTTTGATATAATGTCGTTTCTCGAATCTACTTTTACAGGTTACATATAAATCATCATCTGTTTAAGTTTTCCTATGAATTGCGTAACTGTATTTAAGTCGATGTCATTAGATTTTTTATAGTTGAAAGTAACCAGAGATTAACGGTCCGAATCGGTCAGTGACCAGAGATAATTGCATCACCTGTTAATCTAAAAATCTATTGAACCAAACGGGGTTTAACTGTACGTTTCTTTCGATTCTTCTGATATTTCATATATATTTTATTAATTTCCTTTCGCGATTTATAATGATCGTATAAAATATATGTCTGATTTTATATTGCGTACGTAGTTTATAAGGGTATATCATAGACATTGTAATGAAAATAAATACATAAATAGCTTATATTGAAAGCAAAGGCCTCTGTACTGAGAATAAGTGACTTACCTTTTATATCTTATTTATTAGTTTAAGCGTATCAATGCATTCTTAATTCCATTCACAAACACCTCAAACACACGTAATTCCACTCAAGACTCCACCGAAGACATTATTTCAACGAATGTGGAACAATAGTGCTATCTCGGTTTTCGAGCGACGCTAAGAGCTCAAAGTTTGTGAGAATTTATTTCATTCTTATGGTACTATTATGCCGTTCTCAGCTCCACAACAAAAATAATAATGCGAGCCGTTATAGGGTCATTACAGTCGGAACGGGCCGTGTGACGTTACAAGCCCGCTTCTCCCTCACGTACAGAATAGGGATGTTCTGGACAGCCGAAACAGGCATTTTTGAATTTAGGATACTTAAAAAATGTTACGTCCTTTTAAGTATTTAACATAACACTGAATAATTATGGACTAACCACAAATATAACAATTAAACATTTACAAATTACATTACATTTTGAATTTTGTTTTGGTTTTGAGCAAGTTGAAAGTATAACATTTCGAATATTATTTAAGATATACGTATTTGGGATTAACTGATAGGATTTCAAATAAATAACTAATAACTGATTCCGATGTTCCGATCGTCGACCACTTTGTCGTTTAACGCCAACAAATATTTCATGTAATTCTCCAGGTTTAAGGGTCTATTTTTTAATATTTGTTTAGAAATTAAGCAAAATGAAACATATACATAAACATATACGCCTCGTATACAAGTATAGCTGACAACCACGCCTCTCCAAACCGAAACACAAAAACTGCTTCACGGAGGATTATGAGGAAGGCGGTGGTAACTCCCAGGTCGTGTATAATGAAATGCGTACAGCCAAAGAGGTAAACAAAATAGGCCTATGTGGACACGTAGGTATTAAACCAAGTATACAAATACGGATTTTCGAAGCATCCCTAGCGTAAATACACTCGTCTGATGTAGTCGCAGAAAGCTTAAGAAAACACGCCATATATATTTTCGTGAGCTGGGTAACTATCTGTCAAATTGACCTTTGGCACTTTGGTTAACTTTTAGAACTTGTTTTCGTAAGGGAAATCAAACGTTCCGATTTCGTAATTAAACTAAGGCGGAAGTAAGCTGTGAAGATAGTTGGTTTAGAAAATTTTGAAAAGTGTTTAGCACAATTTACATAACTTCAGTTTTTTTTTTTAATTTGATATGATTTTTACCACTAACATGACATGTTTCAACTAAGAATGACGAGCATTACGACATCTTAAGATCCCAAAGGACTGTGAAATTTCAATGCAATATGTCTTTGATATCGGAATCTGACAAGTAAAATAGATATACGAATCCAACAAATCAGTAGGTATACTACCAACCAAACTGGCTCAAAAACTAGAACCTGGAATTTGTACTCCAAATCTTCAGACTTAATCTTAAGCCCGAAATCAAAAAGTAATCCGTCTGCTAAAAAACAAATTTTACATCTAAACCTAGCGATAAGGCAGACGGGCTACCTGATGGTAAGTAGTCACCGTCGCCTATGGACACTTGCAGTACCAGAGGGACCGCCAATGCATCGCCGGCTTTGGCGGAGAGCTCTTTTCGCGCCTTGTTGAAGAAGTTATTGAAAAAAATTGCGGGCGATACACGAACAGTCCAACCGGGGTAGTGTTACCGCCATCCTTAATCTCCTCTGTAAAGTATTTCTTGTACTTCTGTAGGAGAGAGCTCAGCAAATTAGTCAATAGGTCAAACAGGAATAATAGGGACCCACTAATACTCGTATCATATTAAGGGTCGATTTCATTAATTGTCCTAAACAAATGAACATGTATTCGTCCACTCGATTTGACACCGGTTATAAATACCCATAATCGATTCTAGCTTCAATTACAGAACAACGACCGTCGGAAACCGATTTGAGAGGTTAAATATATGCCTAATGTTTAATTACGACCATACACTTTAAAATCATGTCCGTCTTTTCAGTGACTAATAACCATCCGTTGTAATACCAGCTTACAAAGGTTTTCATAAAGAAAACGATGCGGTACCGCTCGCAATACTCACCCGTACATTTGCACCCCAAGAAACACGCCTAATGTTCGATTCTTGATGTATATCGAATGTGATCTTTTTTTGCCGTAACGCGAGGGAGGTGGTGTGCCCTAAACGACGTGCGTTATTGATGTCTCTTTTTGTACAGATAAACATCTGATCTTGTTTCGAGTAATGGTGTTGATTTAACAGAATCATTCCGGTCCCGTTTTGTGGCGTGCGGTTTTGATATGTAGATTTGCTTGAGGGTACGCTAAATGGATACCGTGTGCTGTATTAATGTTTGGTGGATTCTTTTTTGAGTTGGGAATAGCAAAGGCGTGTGTGTAATCACTGCACATTGATCTCTATTAAGGGCCATCGCTGAAAAAAAAATATCGTACAAGTCTAGCAAACGAGCATGCACTCCACATAACGGTAAGTGGTTACTGCTGCCAATGGACATCAGTAATCATCCTCAAGTACAATTAAATCATTTTTAAGTTTGATCACAGATGCTTTGCTACCCCTGAGAACTGACTGACTTCCACACGGGGCGAATATATTAGTTCCAACAGGTAGCATCGTAGACTTATTCCAATCTTGTTAATGAATATTAATGAATTGATATTCCTAATATCTTATTCCAAAGTACATTAACAGTTCCTCGGTAGGTTCTCCCTTGCACGTTATGTATCTTTATTTGAACTAGTTTACAATAAATATTATTTGTCAATAAAATGTATTGCTATAAAATGATATATAGGCGTTTGTCAGTTAAAAATGTATGTCAATATTATTAAATCAAAATTTCAAAATGTTTTTATTCACACATGTGTATGTATTTAATTAAGCTAGGCGAGTGCTCTAGAGAACTGTTCGACCTGATGCCTATCTCACCTTTCCACCATCGCTCCACTCGCCGAAGGATGAAGTTTCATCCAAATCAACTGAATTCGTGGCAATCTTCAACAGTTCGGTCTGCATGCTCCTTTTTATCTCGTACGTGCAAGTTGTGGAAAAAGTTTCTTTCGGAAGGATTCCGTTTTTTTTTTATTTTATTAAGGTAGCAAACGAGCATGCAGTCCACCTGATGATGTCAATGATGTCCATGGTTGATCACCGCCGCCCATGGATATCAGTAATCATTCCCAAGCACAATTAAATCATACCTAAGTTTGATCATAGATCACAGATGCGACCATTGAGTCTTCTTCGAGTCGAACTTAGTCTAAATAAGTACAGTAGTAAGGCAACCACGCCTCTCCAAACCGAAACACAAGAATTGCTTCACGGAAGATTATGAGGGTGACGGTGGTACCTCCTCGGTTGAACTCCACGAGTGGCACCTAGCAAATTTCCATTAGGTGGTCCATCTGCTTTATCGGCTAGGTGTAGTCATAAAAAAGCATAACGTATAAGCAGAAATAAGTCATGCGTACCTTTCACTCTTAATGACCCGCCTCCCTGAAATAATAAAAAAGGCAACTATAAGATTCTACTCACGTGCGGGCATGATCTGTGCCGGATATTCTTCAAACTGCGCGACATCCGTCACCCTGGTACCGCTATTTACCTAGCGCGTAAGAGCCGATACCTAGAGTTAGGTAGAGGTAGAAATGTCTTTTTGTACTGCAGAAATTGCAAACGAACATAATGATAGGCGAGTGTGCCAGAACCATGCCGTTTGCCCTCGTTATTCTCTGCCTACCCCGTTAGGGATTTGGCGTGAAGATGTGTGTGTGTGTGTGTGTGTGCGTATGTGAGAGAGAGACAGAGAGAGAGAGAGAGAGAAATTGTATTTCACCTGATAGTCTTTGTTTCCTATTGCTTGTTGCGGTAGTTGTCTTCTCGGTTGAACTTCACGAGTCCTATCACCTGGGAATTCTTATTTCCATTAGGTGGCCCGTTTGCAACTTCTGACATTGTCAAAAGTTTGCAAACAAAAATGTATATAATTATGTATGCCCTTATAAAGTATGTACAATGTTATATGTATTTGTGTATATGTGTTCTTTTGCATGCCGCCTTCGTTAGTCTCTGTTTGAACCAAAGGTTGGCTGGTAGAGAATGCTTTTAGTATTAAATCCACTTCTGTACCATTATTTTATAGGTATAAAAGTTTAAATAAATAAATAAATAAACATGTACTTCACCTTTGCCCACTATCGCCCTTATTTGGATTCCAGTCTTACCATATTTTCCTAACTAAAAAAACAGCTTTATTCGTAAAGATTAACAGGTTTTTTGTATGGAAATATCAAACGGGCATGTAGTCTACCTAACGGTTAGTAGTTGCTGATGCTGTCGCTCGTGGATACTTGTAATCAACTTCAGATAGGATAGAAGTCTTACCTTGAGGTCGACCACCATGCTGTTACTTCTGAGAACTGGGAAAATCGCTTCTTTTATGAGTAACTGACGTAGTGTCAGTTAGTCATAATTAGAGGCACTTACTCCATAATACTACCATGGGTCGATCGGTTCGTCAGTCCAATAAGGTATCGGATAGTACTAGGAATACGTATGAAAAATTTATGCATCTAGAAATTTTCAGCGTCCCTTCTCATTTCAATGTCGTACAAAGTTCGATGCAGTTTACCATTTTCGCATTTTAGTTACGTACTGTCTAATCATTCCTAGGTCTGCATCAAGGGGACAGTACCACTATCACGTAGAGGACATTCGCCGCGGCAAGAATACGACGCTGTCTATATGCTTTATGGTTGCGGATTTACGAGCGAATCCGCGGGCCCCCGCCAAGCGATGGCTAATGAAGTATTCTGCCTTTAATAAGATACGTGGGTTAACCTTACAGCACAAAAAAAATCGGCCAAGTGCGAGACGGGGGTTGTATAACAACTCTGCATCGCGACCAATTTTTTTTATATATGAAAACTTAGCGATAAGGCGGACAGGCTAAATACCTGGTGGTAAGTAGTCAACGTAGCCTATAAGTATTTGCAGCGCTATAGGGGTTGCTAAAGCATCGCCGGCTTTGAAGGAGAGCTCTTATCGCGCTTTTCTTTTAAGAACCCTATGTCACAGCATACCGGGAATACCTCGGGAGGAAGCTTATCCCACGTCTTGTACGAGGTAAAAAGGAGCGTGCCGTACTGTTGACGACCGCCGCGAGTCCAGTTGATGTGGATGATCCTTCGGCAGTTAGAATGTAGTTTTAAACGCAGTTCCAGAAAAAACTCAAAAAGTAACAGTTTCTTTGACAAAAGACCTGGAAAGATTGCTAGAAACTTTTAGTATATTTTCTATTGACACCGTTCATCAACGACAGGATTAATGTTTGATTTCAGGTCAATCATATACGCGTTGCCTCCCTACCAGGTACGCATCCTCTAAGGACACAGGTTGCCTCTAGTCCCACTGTCGATTGGTAAGTCTCCACTTAAACTTAAACTTGAGTCATCTAAAATTAAACTTTAGTTTGCAATAGAGATCCTTTATAAAACATTTCGAAACATTCCCACATCTTTTATATTGCCGTAAGAGACAAATATATGAAAAAAAATACATACTTATTGGCCTGTTAAATTCAAAATCCTGAGCCTTGTAACACACCCAAGAAACCATCACAAAACGATCATTCCTCATCTTAATATCCAGCGGCAGTTTACCGTCCAAGTTAGGCCCTAAGTCCAAGTTTACAGTTCCGAAGTTCGGATTGTCCGGTAAGTTTGCGTCCGGTAAGTTCTCACATATTGTCCGATTTGAGTCCAACCGGACATTGTCCGAGTAGTCAAGTTTGCAACGCTTTGTTTTTGATGTTTAGTCGCTTTACCGGAATTAATAGGCGTCTGGTAGATCTTACTGAGTTTGGGACTACGACTTAATATTTCTGGACAAGATAGTTAGATAGTTAGGTACTATTTCCTATAAATGTCTTATTATAAGTCGATTACTTATCTCTTTATTGTTGTTTTCATTAAAAATTAGAAAATGAACATTTATCTATAGGTAGGTATCTAAATATCAAAAGAGAACAAGAAAATTGCATTAGAGATGAAACAAAATCTACTCCTTTTTAGTATTTTAAGTCACTCAAATACTCATTCATTCATTTACTGACTTAGCACGAAATCTCAAAGATGACTTAAGTTGAAATTCGGCAGGTTTTAGACATCAATTTATAATAGATATGTCCATAACACCAAATAATGGGGATGATCCTGTTGAGAACGATTCGTGCAAATGACGTGAAACCATTTTTGAAGTTGAAGTTGTACGCGCAAACTGAAATCTCGGTGTAGAAACACAAGCGTTTCTGCGGATAAAACCTATTTTAATGTGAGATACAAATACCTTTTTATTAATTAGGGTTCCTAAGGGGTACAAACGGGACCCTATTACTAAGACTCCCCTATCTGTCTGCCCGTCCGTCAGACTGTATCTCATGTGTGATCAACTGACGCCGTGACCGTCAGTCATATTTCTTATATTCGTATTTCTTTTGCCGAAATAACAACAAATACTAAAGACAAAAAAATAAGCCCTCCTTAAACGTGATTTTTTTGCCGTTTTTCACAAATAATGGTTCGGAACTCTTCATGCACGAGTCCGACTCGCACTAGGTCTTGGCTTGGCTTGGTTTTTCATATTGCTTACGACAAAAATATGCGTTCATAATGCAAAAGCAATTTCGAAGAAATATTCAACAAATAGCAGAATCAGCTAATTCATTGTTTATCGAAAACGTTCGTGCAAGTATTGCCAATTTATTAGCAATAAACATTACGTGATTATGTTCCACATACAATCACGTCCAGGTGTGTCCGTGTGTTATGGATCATATGATCATAGTCCACTGAGATAGAATTGAAGTCTTCTTGACATAGATCACAGATACGATGTCACTCATGACTGTCATCAGTTTTTGTTTAAGTGAGGTTAGCAACCACAAATCTATTCTATCTATACATATAATAAAACTGTAGACGAGTTCAATTCTGTACATTGAATAAAAACTAGAAAAAATACTCCTAGGGGTCTTCATACAAGTAACACAAGCCAAAAAAAACATTTTAAATTTTTTGTCTGTCTGTCTGTTGTGCGGCTTTCACGTAAAAACTACTGGACGGATTTTGATGAAACTGGTTTTGTTATATAGCTATCAGTCCTCGGCAATATATAGGCTATAATTTATTTTGAAGATCGGGATACCAGATGTGGGACTATAGCGAACTGGGTAATCTATAAGAGATATTAATACTTTATATAGCAGAACAACGTTTGCCGGGTCAGCTAGTTACTAATAAACAAATGCTTCGCGGGAATGCATGTGGTGGTGGTTAAATATAGTACTTTGTAACCAGAGTTAGGACCTCTCACATTTCAGAGTTCTACCACCTTTTTGTGACTTTCAATAATAAGCGCGCTAAAAATCAGTGATTAATTTAATTTTAGTTTTCGATTAAAACTAAAAATAAGTTACAAATTCAAATGAGGACAAGCAAAATGACGTTTGTAAGCGATATATCGTGTTTAGAGATAAACCCAGGTTTGTATGGGTTTATCCCTGTAGATTTTTTATAGACACCTCAAGAATAGCAAAACATGTAATGTAGACTACACTGTGCGTGTAGGTATTATTAACTCAGACAGGTTGGTAATAGTGACAATTTACTATAGACTAGCTATGTCTTTATTGTAATTTTTTTTTGAGGGAGTCGCTGAATGGTAAAATTGGTAAAATAAATGTCACAGATCAGCTCACCTTACGTTACACGTCATAAAATTGATGAATGTGTCAACTCAAAATAAATAGTAAATAATAAACAGAAGAACCGCGCTCTTATTGACGTGTTTTACCCTAAGAATTAAGCTATGAACTATGTTATCGCTTAAACATTTTTTTTTTTGTTAAACGCGCTCGTTAAGGCGCACCTAACAACAACAAAAATTGTTAACAATTTTTTCTTTCAGAGGGCCTAATACCATTCACAGTAATGTAACTTATCCGTTCCTACTTCAAATGTTCCTGATAAGATTAAGGAGCAAATCAGTAATGTCATTGTGCGGATGCGAACATGGCATGTAATGACTAAGCGGTGGGCTTAGTCATTACATGCCATGTTTAAATCTGGCATGTACTCTATTCTTAAAATTTTGTCAAATTTATTCAATGGTCAAATTATAATTGCCAGGTGGTTGAACTTATGTAGTTCGACCGGGGAGGTCCCACCGCCACGCTTATTATTCTCCGTGAAGCAATTAATTGTGTTTCGGTTTTTAGCGACGTGGTTGCCGGCTATACTTAAACGCGAGACGAATATCTTAGTCCTCAAGGGTACCAACGCTGTGGTCAACCTCAGGTGCGATGTAATCGAACTCGGAGATGATCACTGATGTCCATGGGCGGCAGGAACCACAGGGTGGACTGCATGCTCGTTTGCTACCTTAAGACGATAAATAAAATATCTTTCTATTATTTATCTTTTACAGCCTTTTAGTAAATCTTGTAGTCTTTTAGTTATATGTTGTGTTATATATGTATTTATTGACAACATAAACTGCCAAGAAGAATAAAAGGAATGGACTTGGTTATAGCGTAAATAATCTTTGAGTGATATCGCTATATCGATCAAAGTGACACAACCCTAAAATTCTTATAAAAATAGAAGAACCACCCCTATTAAAACGTCACGTAGCCGGGCAATTTAACACTCAATTTGTATTAAAAAGCCAACAAGAATTCGGAAAGGGGTGAAAACAAAATCGAAATCGGGAGACTATTTTTAAAGGAACGAAATAAGTATTCTGAGGGAGTCCGTTTGTGAAATTTATTCCGGAAATTGAGATGTTCTGTTACCGGTACATCTATCTGAAGGCAAATTATGGAGATGCATCCTTGAATTTTCAACCGATTTCAAAAATATCAGGTATTAAAGTCAGGTTAAAACTTCTTCGCTAATAAGATGAGCTAAACATGTATGCTGACACACATTTTTTATCGTACAAAGGTAGCAAATGAGCAGGCAGTTCACCTAATGGTAAGTGGTCACTGCCGCCCATGGACATAAGTAATCAATTACGATTGAATCATACTTCCTAAGTTTGATTATCGACGCGTTGCTACCCCTGAAGACTGAGGTATTAGTATATTTCGTGTACCAGCCAGCAACCACGCCTCTCCAAACCGAAACGCTAGAATTTCTTCCTGGAAGATGGGGTTACAGTGGAACCTCCCCGGTCGAAATGTACGAGTTCTACCACCTTTGATAGGTGATAACAATCTAGCAAAAACCACCTAAAACCTAGCTATTCTATATATACATAGATATTTCTCTTAGGTATTTCTAGTCTAAGAACCCGCATAGACCTACTTGGCGATAACAAAGCGATGTACAACAATGGCCAAGTACCAAGTTATGCTCAATGTACCAAACAACAACACTCAACAAGACCCAACAAGACTGAACAACACCGAACAACATTGAACAAGTAATACTAGTAATGCTATATTGTCTTCGTACTACACTCAACGTATGGTTTTTGGAAAATGCGTAAAGAGCTTCACTTCGAAATTAATAAGTCCCCTTCGGCTATAGATATTTGCAACTCCCGAAGCTTGGACAACTCGGCATTTGGTTGGAAGAAGAATCGTTTTAGCTTTATTCTGAGGTGATTATAGGTGTCCTCAACGACGTCCCAACGACCAATATTTTGTTTTGAGATACTATCCAAGTGTCATAGAAATAAAAGTTCAAAATAAAGAGTAAGGATGAAAAATTTTAAAAATAGTTGACCAAAAATACAACGGATTTCTATATGAACTGAAAAAAGAGAAACATAATGTAATAATGTAAAAAAAGAATGATCAAAAATCGTCGTTGATATATACTTCAACAAAGTTGTTACAAGTCTATATCATAAAAAACTACTGAGTCGATTTTCATGAAATCTTCACTGTTCCTTAAGTTGAAGTAAGTATATAAAAAAATAATAATCAAAATCCGATCAGATGATCAAAAATAGTTTCAGAGATATACATTTCTTTCTACTAAATACATACATGTGCTGTATCAAAATAGTTATTACAATGTAGGTATTATTTCAGACAAGTTCTTCGATTCTGGACTACACGTGCCATGAGGAACTTTCTCCAAAAAACTGAGCACATGCGAACAAAATGACCTCCACAAAGCTGTGTACAATGAAAGAATAATACAATCGGGGGTAGTGCATCGCCACATAAGCGGAGGTGAGGACGGTAAAATAGCCACAAACCCGCCGAATTGCGGATTGATGGCGCTGTAACTGTTAGGGGGTGGGTGCATTGGCGCGAGTGGAGGAATTTTTTGAGTTTGAAAACGCTGGGTAGGCCTGGAATATTTTTAAGGATACGACCCACCACCGTCATATTCCTCCGTGTAATAATTCTTGTGTTTCAGTTTGTTCGGTTACTTATACAAGAGGCGAACATCGTTACAACTCATACTCATACAATTAAATCATAATTATCCAAGTTTGATCATGTATGCGTTGCTACCCCTGCGAACGGTAGCAACGCATACATGATCAAACTTAGATAATTATGATTTAATTGTTCATCGGGATGATTACTGAAGTCCAATGGTGGCAATGACCACTTAGCATCAGGTGGACTGCATGCCCATTTTTTACTTTCTACCTTTTTCACCTTTTTCATTTTTTACTTTTTACCTTTCTACCTTAATACGACAAAAAAATGTGACAACGATGGTACCCTCGATTAGTAAGCTGCTATTATATAGTAGAGGATTATGTGGATGGAGGTGGTAGCCTCGATCGGTCATTAGTTCTACCAGTCCTGGATAGACAGTATAGTACCATCCATAAGTTCCAACAACGAAAAGTGTACAGGGCCCTTTAAAAGGCCTGTAAGGAGGCTCAGATTGATACAAATATAAAATCGCTAAGTGAAGCTAAATGTCTCTCGTGCGTCGTAAACCCTCGCATTGGTTAGGATGTCTTTGTTATTGCTGCATCAGCATTAAGAATTGCTAGGATCATTCTGGAATATATCAAAGAAAATAGTATTTCACAGGTTTTTTTTATTGTAAAAAAGGTAGCAAACGAGTATGCAGTCCACCTGATGCTAAGTGGTCACTGCCGGCCATTGACATCAGGAATCATTCCCAAATAGGATTGAGTCATACCTAAATTTGATCACACATGCTACCCCTGAGGACTAAGATCTTTGCCTCGTGTATAAATAAGTTTAGCCGACAACCACGCCTTTCCAAACCGAAACACAATAAATTGCTTCACGGAGGATTATGAATATGAGGGTGGCGGTGGGACCTCCTCGGTTGAACTAAACTAATTCTGCCACCTGGCAAGAAGATGGTAGAAGTGTGGGATTACCCATAGATGAATTGACCGATAGTGGATTTCGGGACCATCTTCCCACTCGTTTATTCCACGTAGGAGATTTTTGTTAGCAATTTGTGTTTCCATCGGAAATGTGTGGTAGCCGATCACATAGATGGCGACTTCTCATTCCTCAGCATTAACAATGCATAGGGTCAATTTGATAACCAAGGAAAAAAAGGAGGAGGTTCTTAAGTCGACGCGTATAATTTTTTTTATGTTTGACCACACATAATTTTTTACGGAGTAGGCAGTTTTTGATAATTCTTTTTTTATTGGATAGGGTATATCAGATTTGTCTAACAAATGAACTAAAAAATTCTATAAATAAGTTGAAATCAGTTCTATTTTTGGTCATTTTTTTTTTAATTTGAAGTTATCCCGTTATCTATATTTGGTATGGAACCCTAAAAAACACATTGCACACCTTGAATCTATTTACGATAGATTCAAGGTGTGCAATGTGTTTTTTAGGGTAGGTAAGTCAGAATTAGTAGCATTACATCTTCCCCGCTATCAATGTAGGGGAGCATAAAACAATAGCGTTGTGACGTCACGGGTTCGGTACACGTTATTGGTGTAATAAAGACAGGGAGCCCTCTCACGCTGACTACACTTTATAGTCACACTAGTATGCGTATTTGGGTTTGCTTAGATTTAAAGTAGCTAAATTTTTTATTGTTTAAAGATGTAAAATGGGCAATGCGACTACCATTATAATCCTCCGTAAAACAATTGTTGAGTTTCTGTTTTGAGAGGCGTGGTTGCTGTACTTCATCACGAGACGAACAGTTCTATCTTTTTTTTTTTTTTATTGTGTAAAGGTAGCAAACGAGCATGCAGTCCACCTGATGGTAAGTCGCCACTGCCGCCCATGG
>DWNR01000654.1:0-18359 GCA_018250455.1 Polygonus leo | reverse complement strand
ATAATTATAATATAATTTGAATTTTATTGCCTTTTTTAATTAAATAAGTTGTAACAGAAACAAAAAGTTTTGTCTGCATTAAAACTCGAGATGACATACTTTTATTGCAGATAAGACAGGAAACAAGGTAATATTTGGGACATATTCAACAATATGTTATGTAAACAATCGTTAATAGAGTTTTAAAACGTGCAAAGACAGAAAGAAAGAAAGTAAAAAAGGTATTTACTTTAAATTGACTGTAATTTTAGAGGTACTTTAACAAAAATGTTTAAATCCGTACTTAAGCGAGAGCGCGTAGGGCGTGTCGTTGGGCGCGTGCAGGTGCGCGCGCGGGCGCACGCGCAGCAGGAACGTGCCGTCCACGCGCCGCTCCAGCCGCGAAGTCGCCGTCTCGCGGCCCATCTCGCCCACGTACCTGCGCACAAGTGTATGAAAATATTATAAAAATGTTATATCAAGGTCGTGGAATCTATTTTTATTTTTCATATATCTTAGGTTGCCAGAAACATAGTAGCATAGCTGCATTTCGGCGTCTTTTGACCAATTTATATTTTCGGAATTAAAAATCATAATCTAAAGCCAGAGCGGGTAAATACACAATGTGAGAGAGAAAATATAATAAAAATGCTAATAAGTCAAAATGGCTAAAATGCAGGCTTTTTCTAGCGGCCTCAGTTATCCATATCAGTTAGATAAAATAGTGGTTGTCCATTCTATGCATTTTTTTATGCAACACATTTTCTGTGTCTGTTTATGCGTGCTTGTGTGTGCGTGTGAATACGTACGTACGTCTGATTATTATGTAGGCGATAGATTAGTGTTTAATTTTACAGTGACAATATATCATCTTTTTCAATATCTGGTGAATTACTCCCCTACGTATATATTCCCATAAGTATTACTATGTACAATATATATTGTGTATCTCGAGTGTGTTTCCATGTGTATGTGTGTAAGTAAGTATAGCTGTAAGTGTGTAAGTGTATAACATACCACATGTAGTAGTGCAGCGCGGCGTCGGGCGAGTGGTGGTGCGGCGGCAGCGGCGGCGCGGGCGCGGGCCCGCCGCCGCAGCGCCCCGACAGCGCGATGCAGTCCTTGTGCACGCTCGCGTTGCACACCGAGCACAGGTAGCCCTGCGCGAACAAACACGTATAATGTTAACGGTGAACAATCACAAGTGATGTGACATAAAACAAATATTATCGCCGAATTTGTTGACTTTTTTATTTTATTTTTAATGGATACTTACGATAAGTTTATTTCGGATACAATAAGCTGATATTATTAATTCCATATTGATTCGACAAACAAATATGTTCTAAACAATTTCAAATAATATACCTTAATACATAGAAATGTAATAAAAAAGAAATCAAAAACACCTAAAAATATTTTTTTTATATATTGTTAAAGTATTAGTTTATGTGTACATAATTAAATGAATAAATTAAGCATGCTATGGACATCAATCAGATATTAATGTTACAAGCTAATATTAAATTTATAGATCTATGAATTTATTTGACCATACCTGAAATAGCCTTCCCTTCAGAAACTTAGAACAGTGATGGCACGTGGCGGGCTTTTCGAATGTGTGCAAAACGAACTTGTGGTTTGTGCTCCGACAACCGGGTGGTTCTAAATTATCTCTGTAAGTAAAATAATATTTTGGTCAATCATACACTATATCTTATCTAATTAATATTAAGTTATGATTCGCTTTTCGGTGAAAGAAAACATCGTGAGGAAACCTGCATGCCCAAGAGATTGTAAAAAAAAACCTCAAGTGTGTGTGAAGTCTACCAATACGCTCTTGGCCAACACGGTGGACTATGGCCTAAATCCTTCTCATTGAGAAGGGACCCTACCCCAGCAGTGGGACGATAATGGGTTGTTATGATGATGATACACAATATCAATTACTCAATAGGTCTCACAATCCTATGTGCAGCTATTTATTTTGTTTCAGTTTGGAGAGGTGTTGTTGCTGGTTATTTACACACGAGGCGAACAACTTCGTCCTCTGGAGAAATGACACATCCGTGTCCACTTCCCATCACCAATAGGTGGATTGGATGCTCGTGTGATACCTTTGAAGATATATAGAAAAAAAAAACAAACACTTGGTTTGAAAGCAGTCTCTGTTATAGAAAGTAATCAATAGCTAATGCATATAGATGCAGTGTTACTTCAACGCCATAAGTTACGTACATACGAACATGGAATGTCCCGGTTAATGCATAGTGCATGTATAGCCTTGACCTACACTTAGTATGCTACGCCGGAGTACAAGGCACAGTTACAGTTTACAAGGTACAGTTCTTAATCCGTTTTAAACATGTCAAACGCTTAAATATTTTTTGTACTTCATTGTCAATAAGTCAGTTGAAAATATAAATGTTATAATACATTTTGAGGCCTCTTACAGGATACCTTATGGTAGGTATTCCTCAACTTATGTACCTTAACGCCTTTTTTCAAACATATTTTTGTCACAAGCCGTTTTCTCATAAAACAATATACAATTCATCAATAGCATGTACAAACTGAATAATATTGTCAAATTAAGCAACAGAGAATTTTAGCCGTTTTCCGCCTTACAGGGCTCGTATAAGAATTAGTTTTACTGGATTTAACTGGATATTACCCCACATATATTTTATCCCACACTATGTTGTCACATTAACGTTGCATCAGGCCCTGTTTTAGGGAATCTAGTGTAAAAAGTGTTTTTCTATTAATGTACGGTTTGGTCATGTCGTCGTACTACTTAATCAAAATCCGATCATCACATTCCTCAGGAATGGCAACGCATTTGTGGTCAACTTCAAGTACGATTCAATCGTACCTAGCATGTATTACATGTCAATCCTTCATAAAACACATGATCCATCCCCACTCACATGGCATCCTTGATAGTCTTGAGCCACTTGCGGCGGCACTCGTCGGTGCGCGCGTACAGCGTGTAGGTGGCGTCCTTGGTGCGGCGCACCAGGTAGAAGTGCGCCGTCCAGCGCGCGTCGCCGCGCATGGTGCGCCGCGCGTAGCCCTCCTCCACGCGGTACTCCGCCAGCCGGATGCCCACGCGGAACGAGTATTGGTTCTCCTGTGTGGAAGTGCAATTTCAATGTTACATAAGTTCGCAACACATCATTGGTTACGATTGTTCGTATAGAATCACGTCCATCACGCTCGCCAACTGCTTAGTGATAGATGTCACAGACCTTTGGGAATTTCGCCCGATAGTCTTTTAGGCGTGTAGATTGCCTTACAATGTTCTTATTCATTAAAGAGTTCGTGAATACCTAATGTTAAACTTGAATATGCAATTTTATAATTAGTTTGTTGCAAATGTTTGGCATTGATAACGATCATTATATATACCATAAAGGTTGACTGTTGCTTGCTATTTGTAATTTGTACTTGCATTTCAGTATTTTTATATTTGCAAGCAAACATTTATCTTAGCGGTCTTGAAATTTACAAAGTGCGCCATAAATAATTTAATAAAACGCAACATAACCATTATAAGTTTATGCAATTACCTCGGACATTCAATCAACATAATAATAAGAAATCAACATAATAAGAAATCGATAAATAGAAACATAAAATTGAAATATATACAATAAACAAGTTAAGAATGCAATGAGATACAATCAAAATATAGCTTTTATAATGCCGTTGTTATTTACATTTACAGGAAATAACAAGCCGTAATTATAGGAGACCAAACAATATGTTGTAAACCACAAGAATATAATTATGCAACTTGATAATGCATTCTATTATTATATTGGTCGATGTAATATTATGAACATTTATCACCTCTGAAACATCATAAAGCTACCTCTACATTATACAAACAAGATACATCATAATTATTTTAGACCTCACAAACATAAACATAGCTTATTCTGTGTATTAACATGCTGTCTGTATGTGTGTGTACAATAAAGGTTTTTTTAAATTAATATATTTAAAGTTAAGCTTGATCCTGTTTTGCTTTAAATACATATAGATTCTTAAAAAATATAAACTCAAAATTGATATAGAGAATTGAATGAATTAATATGGCAAAGCTCTTCTAAATCGGTATTTAAATTAACTATTTAATAATTTTTTTTTCAATTTAATATTTTGTTATTAAAAGTAATGACACACATGGATAAACTCGATTTTTTGAAGTGAAAGCTTTTATAGCAACGATGGGTAGGGTAAAATGCTTGAATGCGCATCAGAGCCATATTTACGCTTAAGATATTGCAAAATAGTCTATATATAAGTATAAATCTATATATAAAGTATAACTTCTTATCAAGTAAACTCAAATCGTGTTAGATATTTACCAATTATTACATCGTTTTGTTCCTTAGCACCGCTCACAAGAACCAATTGAACGCATCAGCGACAGTGCTGCGTCCCAAACTTCACCCTTTGCGGTCTTTCTTTCATGCATCGAAGCGGCGGATCGTATAGTACAGCTCAGCACGCAAGTAGTTAATGATAGAAAATTCGCTATACGGCGTCAAGCATTATTCAGTAAACAACATTGTTAACTTGTGTTGACCACTATACGTTACGTTGTTTTTAGATATAAGTTTTCACTTCTATCGGCAGTTCCAATTACTGCCATTTTTTTATTTCAATACTCTATTTATCAATACTCGAAAAAAGAAAACAATAAAGGGTAACTACCCTTCAGCTGAAGGTGGTATAGATAATAATTACATGTTGCAAAAATATAGGATGTTTAAATTTGAAAAAAAAAATGTCGTTCTGGGTTCTTATAAGAGTACTTGTATCCGTATACGACACGATACATAATATGTACACATACTTATACAACAAAACCCGTACTGACCTTAACCGGCTTGCAGAGCAGCATGAGCTTGTCGAACACGAAGACGTACCGCGAGCGCAGCTTCTGGTCCTCGTGCGCCTTCACCTTGAGCTCGCCGTCCAGCAGCAGCCGCCCGTACGCGGCCAGCCCCGCGCCGCCCGCGCCCAGCGCGCCGCCGTCCCAGTCCGATATGCTCTCCTGGTACCGGCGATGAAGATAAACGGTCAAGTGCGAGCAGGACTCATACAAAACGCGTACAAAAGTTTGTTTATCCTTAGGGGTCGTCCATTAATCACGTGTGGCTCGAAAGGGGGGGGAGGGGGGATAGATATCAAACAACCTTTAACTTTAATGTAGTGATATTATTATTACAGTTATACTTAATAAAAAATAAAAAATATTATAATCACCTGCATTTGAATATGGTATTGTTAAAAAAATTAAGATTCTTCGTAGCGTAGAGGGCGGCAACAATAATGTTTAACTTATTTTTGGAAGCTCACCTGGTTGTAATGTTCAGCACTGAATCTACGGTTCGATACATAACTTTGATTTTACCTTTAATACATTTAATTAAAAAAATAGTATCAGGTTTTACTTCCTTATAAAACGAGCTAATTATTTGTTAACATGACCACATTTCTGAAAAATAGCAGTAATTTTACCTATGACGTTATCATTGCTACCATTTTATTACTTGACGTATAGTAATTGTGGAGTTTTCCGGACAATCTGAGACAAAATCTACATGGGAAATAGGCTAATAAAGTTTTTAACAGATTTTTTAACAGACGTTTTTAACAGACTCCAATAAAGGGAGGAGATTCTAATTTTCGTTTTTATTTACAAAATGCGCTACCCTGGCACCGCCCTGTGGTCAATCCTTATCAACGGCGCTGGTGCCGCCCATGGACATTAGTGATCATCTCTGAGTAAAATTAAATCGTACTTGAGGTTGACCACAGATGCTTTGCTACCCTCGAGGACTAAGATGTTCGCCTCAGGTTTAAGTGTAGACAGCAACCAAGCCTCTCCAAATCGAAACACAATAAATTGCTTCACGGAGGATTATGAGTGTGATTTTCGCTACGTATATTCTTGTATACTGTACTATACCTGCACTTTAGCGAGTAGCGTGAGCACTTCGCTGTCGCGCTTCACCTCGTTGATGTACTGCGCCACGTCCACCATCGCCTCCTTCGCGCGCTCCAGCCCACGGAACTCCTCGTGGTTCTGTGGTAACGGATTATAGAGAACCATACGTTAGTCAATTTCGTCTACCGTAAAGATATTTTCGAAATAAAATATTGTTACGAGTAGTAACAGACGTACTTGTAAACAAATATGATACTATGACGCAGTGAAATAAGGAATGTGAACGGAACTTTTAAAACAAATTTACATCCCTAATTTCATAGACAAAGTTAAGTCATGATTTCCAGATTCTATTGAAAAGGATTATCTATACATATAATTAAACAGTAAAATTCGTGTGTCTGTACATTGAATATATTTACGAAAAACTAATTTGGAGCGATGTTAAAATAGTATTAGAACACTTTTCAATGTTTTTTAAGTTTTTTTTCTGTCTGTTTGTCCAGGCTAATCTCCGAAACTTCTGCACGGATTCGAATGAAACTTTTTTTGGTGTATAGATACAGTGACCGTTATTTGTTGTATTATCTTAACATTATTGGATTATTCCATAAGGAAATTCAAAATTGAAGTTCAATAATAATATCCAAGGGCATTTCCTCAATATAAATTTATAGCATTACGTAATTGCAAACATAATATAGACAGGTCAGGAGTATAACTGAGTAATAATAATAACATGAAACTGATTTGATTTTTAGGCTTTAATTACAAATCTATAAATAAATAAAATACATTTATTTAGAAAATGATGCATTCTGCAAAGTAACGTGTTCTAAAATACGTTCGATAAAGTATATAAAATCCTAGAATGGCGCGTTACTTACCGGCTGTGTTTCTTGAACTAATTTCTCTAATAATAAATGATACTTGAGTATTCTTTGCATCGGAACCGACAGTATGTCCCGTAGTTGTATGCGGCCATCGCTGTGCTCTTTTTGGCATTTCTGGGGATAGAACAAAATGAAATAAATTTCATGCTAAAACTGTCTTGAGAGATTCGTATCTTTAGTACTTTCACCTAGGTTTCACTCGACTATCACGACTTTCCAGTATTCTCTTTTGGTTTTGTGTATTACAAAAATAGATCGCGACTATCGCCATTCCTATTGTAGAACCATTTTACAAAAGAATAGTAATAATAAAAATATGAAATGATTTGTGTAATCGCGTTTTAATTTTAACTCTCTTTTACCTGCAATTGTTTCTTAACCGTGCTTCCCCTGGCGTCTGGGGTTTGGGGGGTCCCCGGCCCCTGTGGGAGTGGGGAGCAGTACCCCCCTAACAACCGCAGCCGTTCCCGCCACGCCAGGAACACGTCGGCCAAGCGCGGGGCACCGTTCCCTGGAATACACCCCTCTGTAGCCGCCTTGAGCTGACGCAGCAGGCCCGTGTGTATGTCATGTAACTTCTACAACAAAAACATTTATCATTAGTAAATTAACATATTACAAACGAGCTATGTAAATTATACGAATCAAATTCAACTTCACCTTGACACCGAAGAACACGATGTCCATGTCTTGGGGCTTTAGGTACGGCGTGAGTGGCTTCAGAAAATATTTAATTATTTTGTTCAATACGTCTACGTAGTTACATTCTGTATCCACAAGCTCTCTTATAACGTAGTCGCGCTTCTCGAAGCTGGCCGTCGACGTCGCCAGCTGGAAAACCAAATATTTATAAACTGCTCGTTCTCTCCAATACGTTACCCATGCAAGCATTAACGAGCTCAAAATATATATATGCATTAACCATTCTGAAGCGATACTATATTCAACATTGTTGACGTACTAGCTCTAACTACATGGCGGAAATTATAATATGGTACCAGAAATAATGAGTGTATGAATAATTCAGACGATGCGCGGAACGCTTTGCTAGACTTTTACTTACGAGTCTCGATTCCTAAGTGAGGCATGAAATTAATCCCGTCACAGTGAGAGCTACGAAACTGAATCAGGTGATTGACATAAGTCAAATTGCGAATGCAACTTATTCCGTGCGACAATAAAGCTTAATTTTGAGCGTTGTTTTTTTGGAATTTGCACAGCGTAAAAACTCGGTCACGCGTCGACAGTATTGTGCGATATGCAATTAAGAATTTCGGAGTGTAAATTTATCGTGAGTATTATTTTTCCTTCGTAAAACATTAATTTTTGGATCAATATTATTCATGCACCGAATTTCTGGACCAATAAAAAAGAGAAAGAAAAGAAAAAAGAAACCAAAAACATCGCGTACTGCGTTGAAAGCGATCGGCTGGTGCGGGGCGGCGGGCGGGTCGCGCAGTTCCCGGGTCCCCTTGACGGCGCACAGGTCGTGGTAGATCTCCTCGTCGTGGATGCGCGCGCAGTAGCTCGAGTACTCAGTGTCGCCGCTCGGCGCGCACGCACCGCCGCTGCGCACGCGCCCCACACACACATTGTTACGTGCGAACCCAACTCTGTTTTCGCTCCACGCGACCGCCTAGCCGACGACGTCATGTTCGCGAGCTTTATCTACCAATACTACGTTGTTTGAAAACAAAACTCTACTTTACTCAAAACTCTTTACTTTATTTCTATTTTATCATAATAAGGATTTTAATAATTTTATTCAAATGTCAACAATATCATAAACTATGTCAAAAGGAAAGAAAAAACGTAAATACAATCTCGTCTAAGTTATTAATATTCAAGGTACGGTAGAAAGAGCGAAAACGGAGTTTTTACAGCAGTGTCGCACACGCATGCAGCATACTAATACGTGAGTACGGGCTCATTACGCTATGCAACGAAAAATTAAATATTAATGTATATGTATATGCCGCATCGTAGGCTTTCGTGGAAGGTTAATCAGTATATTGCTAAAACGGATCGATAACGGATTTCGTAGTACTGTCGCGCCCTCCCTACACGTGTCGTCGCAGTCTCAGACAAATAATAACCATACGTGACTAATCTATACACCTACTACAACTGTTGAATATAATTAATTAGAAAAATGTTATGTCGCCACTATTATTATAAAACTTGAAGGAGGATTTTGTAATACACACAAATTTAGTAAATAAATATCGATATCGGATTTAAAATCAAATTTACTCTATAAGTACTTATTTTAAGAAATTTGCTTTTGCAAATCGGTATAACCTGAAGCTAGATTTCTGTTTGATATCAATTTTACAGAAAATATTTTAGAAATTATGCCATCTAGTTAGCCGCCAGCATTTTTCCAAATCATGTATAACGATTTGTATTTGACCCAAAAAATACGAAGTAAAAGCAAATGATTGTCGTAACCATGCCTGTAACATACGAGTATAAGAAAGCGTATCTACGTATATCACAGAATTCCATGTATGTGTTTTCTTTTAACCATATTATCTACGACTAATCGATTCGCTTGGGGTACAAGTTCACAGTCAGCCATCTTTCAAAACTGTACACAAAATTGCAACATATCGCATGTGCATAAGAACGAATATCGAACATTATTTTCAAAGATAGTGCCAACAAGTGAAAGATAGACGTTCTGGGAAGTACCAGATATACTATCGTATCCTTCGCTTGTAGGCCATTTCTAAGATTTTCAGGGTATTATTGAAATACTAAGAATTGTATCTCTTGAGTGTAATGCTAACGAAGCTAGATGTACAAAGCTGTTGTGCAAAAATCTAAAATTAAGGCCACTTCCTTATTGGTGACTGCTGCAAGATGTTTATTGGTGTAAAACAATTTTGATAGACAGCTAGACCGCTCCGTGTACTTCCATTTAGTTTTGAGCCGCCCACTCACTAGAGATACACGCGCGAAAGATATGAGACAACCGCATTGTGCAATCAAGAGTTAACGTATAGCGACAGAGCTTCGACCGGAGGAAGTAACTTTTGCCTCCGATACTTAATGATATTTTTTGTTTTTTTAAACTATAATTTAACGAATAGGACAAATTTAATTAGATTTCTATATGTACAAGATATGCGTAATGTTATTTCGTCGAAATGATAATAATGCGCGATTAACGATCTTAATATTTCTTGCTAACGTAAATTAGTATCTAGAGACAAACTGTCCCGAATCTAAATATTCAGCTCAATATAGGCGAATATACAAAAGCATGTTTAAAATAACGGTCAAAAAAATCATAAACCGAACTGAAATCAAAATAAGGGCTAATGAACAAGCTGCTAGTGAGAAGCAAACGCCACCTCTGGCATGGCCTTAGTGAACTTGACATAGCAGAGGTCCTCGTATATCTCCTCGACGCGGTCCTCGCAGGCGATGCTGGGGATAGTGAACTGCACCCAGGGCGCCTCCGCGGCCACCGGGTGCGCGTCGCACTCGATGGCGTCGTACGGCGGCGGCGCCAGCGTCGCGCTTGCGCTACTACAAGTCGATTGTTATTGTACTACAACGACCTTGTATCTAATTTTTCGTATAGTTGTATAAACGAAAAACAATTTTTGTATACATGGGTGCATAAATAATATGCTTTGTCCGCAATTACCTGTATTTGTTGCATGTGACAACAGTTGATATTATTTATTGAGATTATTACTATGAAGTGCACAGTTATCATATATGTAGATTAATACAGATAAAATGTCTTAAACTCGGTTACTACTAGTACTTATTATTGTTATATGAATACTTACACAGATTGCAAATCCTTATAAATGTCCTCCTCTGATTGACTTCGATGGGCTGAAAATGGTCTGAAAGAATACAATATACATTTGAAATAAAAATAAATAATTTGACATTGAAATACAATTGTTATTTTACTGTATGAGCCTGAGAGCTGTTAATTAACATTTAATTGCTCTGTGCTATGATACTAAAGGTCACATTTCATAATAGGTTGTGTGTAAAGGATTTTGTAATGTTTTTCTCTAGGTGCTCAGTTATACTACATGCTTAAAAAAAAACAAATTAATTTCCAATGTTGAATTCTGTAGCTTGCGGGCAGTAGCCTATAGTAGTGTGAGCATTAAAATCATACAGGGTATTGGTATTAAATTCAATGAATTTCAGTTTTTTTTTAACACATACCATATTGTAGCACTGACAATGTGCCCATGTTTTAAACATTGATGGAATAAAATGATCATTTTAGGGATTTACATGAAAACATCAATTATATTGCATTTTAATTTAATATAATTGACGTTTTCTTGTAATTTAAATACTCCCTCTCACTTACTTGATATTTCTATCTAAAGCTTTTGGGCACTGGCTGAGTTTGGCCAATGTGCACAATACTCGGTGGAAGTTGGAGAGATCAAACAGCATAGACGGGTCAAACAGGTCTGTCTCCCGCAGCTCAAACACTTCATGGCATGTTCGAAGGAACACTTTGATATTCCTCAAGCACAAGAACTGGTGAGGGAGATAAAAATCTAATGTTAGTTACACTTTGTAACCTTTCATTAAAATTGGTCCAGAATTTTTTAGAGTTTAGGTAAATTAGAGTTTGGGAATTTCAAGTTTCTAGGTACAGTAGTTTCAGCTGTGCGTTAATATGTCAGTCAGTTAATCAGAATTGCCTTTTATATATATAGATTTATAGTAAATTAAGTTTATTACTTATAATTCTTTACAATTAGGGAATAGAAATAAGAGATAAAATAGCCATAAAAAATACAATCTATTAATATTATTCAGACAATAGGAACAATGTTCTATCTATGTTTTTATAACTACTATTAATTTATCAGACAGATTCAATCTTAATAATAAACATAGCAGACATAAAAATAAATTCAAGGTTAACCACTTATTTATTATTGGTTATAAGAATATTTTTATTATTAGATGATATAGTAGAAATGCATACTTATCTAACCAAGCCATTTAGTATATCTAACAATAAGAAAATAGGGTTTATTATATATAAATAAAATAGAGTTTGTAAATAGCAAGAGTTAATAGTGCAACCTTACAGGATAACAAGAAACTAGAACCACTAGTTTTTAAAGGCTCTTGCTAGATTTCAGATCATAATAAAATGTCTGATCAACAATGTTTATGGGACAAACATCCAGGGCTAGTAAAGATAGTCATAGCCTAGTTGGATCTTGCAGAATATGAGAAAGATGTAACCAAATATTTAAAAAGACCAAAGTAATACAGCAAAATAGTTATTCAGTACAGGAACCAAATGCTGCCAATCATAGTACACACCATACTAAATCCATTCATACCCACTTCATTCATAATTCCCCATGCAGACACACCGGAACACATTCAGTAAGTATCAGACATTCAACAAACATCAATGGCCATATAATGCCATTCATCATTGCATGCATAATTAATGCCACATTGACATGAATAGCCCCAGTAACTGTACTTCATATAAAAATGGTATGAAGTGCACAACAAACTGTAAGCTGCCTGTTCGGTAAGTGTTCGAGGTTCGTAACATATTTACGATACGGAGCTCGACGAAAAACATGAGTGCTATTCCAAAAATATTTCAGGTTTACTTTACGAATTTAGAAACGAATGTTAGAATAGGTACATCCGCGACGCGTATATGTTTAGTAGGCGATGTTGGCGGCGCAGTGGTAATTAGGGCGAAGGTCGCGCGGCGGCTCCGAACGTACCTGTGCCATCTGCGGCCTTTGGTTCACGTCCTTCATGTCGATGCAGCCAGGATACAGGGTATTCAGCAGATTGCACAGCAGCACGCCGTCCCGCAGAGTGTACGCAAGGTCGTGGATCGTGCTCGTCTCCCAATTCGCCTTGTGATCGTGCCGGAGCAAGCCACATCTCGTCAGCCAGGACGCGCACTCGCGCCACAGCTCTTCACCACCAGCCGCCATGATTCACATACACATTACACTGCACTAAAATATTAACTGCACCAACCACAGCTTTTTAATAATCAACAGGCCATTATTAACAAGGGTTAATTGATAATTGACACACAAATTGATACAACAAACATAAAACGACAGCCATAGCAGAATACTGCTTTTGACAACTGAGTTCCGGTGTCGACATTACAGAAAAATATAATGACATCTGTGAAAATAGATGACAACATCTGATATATAGATGGAATATGCATGGAATATGATGAATATGGAATGCTTTTTAAAATATTTTATTTTTATTTATATATCATTACTATTTTGGTTACTTTACCAAAAAGATTTGTGGTAACTTGGTAAAGACTGACTGCCAACAATTTTTGAATGTCTTATTCAACTGTCACACTGTGTCAATATTTAATTTCTAGTAATGGCAACATTAGTGTAGGCGGAGTGACGCGATCAGCACGTCGAACGAACGAATTTTCGTTGTATATTTAACAAAAGTGATAATAATTACTCGTTTTCTTTACTGTTTATCTTCAGACCCAAAGGTAACATATTATCATATTGTTCTAGATCATATTTTTCAATAAGATTCGTCGTTTTCAAGAGGTTTTCAAGCTTATCTGTGACACACCCATATATCGGTAAAATCCATATTTCGTCCATTTCGATTGAATGCTAATAAAATTCTAGAGACTGTTAAATTTTAATCAAAGCTTGCAAGGAATAGAATGTAACTGTCATAAATAAATAACTTACATCCCGGCGGAAGTCTAAATTTGTCTTGTCCCGTTATCCTTATTAGGTTTATTTTGGAGCATTACGTCATTGTGTACGAGGGGGAAGTGTATAGGTCGATATAGGTGTAGGTAGGGCGAGGTACGTCCGCGGGCCGCCGATGCGTGCCGGCCGCGGAATCTGGAGCGCCGCTGCAGTGCACCAACGACGTCTGTACTTTCACAGTAATTGATAATTCTCGAGAGTCTCGGCCGATGCCGATAGTGCAGTACAACAGTGCTGACAAGATAGTATTGATTAGGCTGTGTAACCTAGATAAAAGTGGTGTTTAAGCTGTAAGTTTTTACAGTAGTAATGTTTTATCCTTTAAATTATTTACATGTTTTTCTTGAAAATGATTATGATTAATTTTATCTGACTAATCTATAAAAATAACTTGTAATATACTTTTTATATTTATTATTGTCTTCACAATTTGATAATTACTCATTAATACATTATGAGCCATTGAATATTATTCATAATTTTATTAGTAATCTAATTGAAATAGCTGAATGTATACCTGACTATAGTTATAGAAAAGTTGCTTCAATCAGCTGATCTATAGCCCCACCCAGGAGGGTGGGATAGGCTGATATTGAGTCTTGTATCCAATATAACAAAATGAACCTTATTGGGATACAAATAAGGTTGGTATTAAGTTCTCATAGGCACAAAGCCCAGTGGAGCAGAACAGCCTGGCCTATATCATGTTACTTTAGGTATCAAGTTATTGATTTGTAACTTGGGAATTGATAATGTAACCTGAACTGTGTCTAGCTTCTCATTACCAAGTTACATGTGAACTGTTATTATCTAGCAAACATTAATGTAATCCAGTTATCAAGATCTTTAGAATTTTATTATGTAAGTAATTTTTATCTTTTGGGTATTTAGTGTTAATGTTGTGTTTTAGGCATTACATAAGGTTATTGCCTACAATGCAGTGTTAAACTGGTATTTAAAAACACTTCACAATTTGCTGATTTTATTATAATGTTTAATTAATATGATAATATGATTAGATAAGATTTAGCATATCATTGCTTTGTATTTTTTAAATAATTACATTTGGAAGTCAATAAAAGGTTAAATTTACTAGTATGTAGTAAAATAATTGGTAATAATTAACGTCAATTAATTTGGAAGGCTATTAAAATCACATATTCTGTAAATTATTAAAACAGTAGTACAATATAGTATTAAATTAATTTGCAATAAAAATATACATATTTGAAGTTTAGTAATTAATTTATTGTGTGGTGCACACTAATATAATAACTTTAAATTTATAATTTAATAAAATGTACTCATGCACTGTTTCGAAATTTGTGAAGTGATTTCTTGGAATTGTAAATTCTTAAGACATTACAAAACATGTTCATAAAAGTAAAAGATAACAATTTACAAATGCATGGAATGTGAGGTTTTGTTGCTCACTAAGGCATTATCAGTTAGTAACTAGCTATATTGTGATGAGTGGTGACTCACAAGGTTGTGTGATGTAATGCTACCAACCTGATTGTGATGTCAAGTTGTGACCTTAGCTCTTAATGGATAATTAGGTGAGGAACAAGCTTGTAAATTTTTCGTCTTTTATATGGACATAAATCACCAGGCTTAGTTGAAGATAAAGTTTACATTTTTGTGGTATAAATCTAATGAAGAAAATTTTTAAAAACTGTTAAAAACTAAAGATTTCTAAATATTGAACCACACCCATTTTTATACTCATGTTAAGTCATAATTTGATGTATCTTTAACTGTGAAATAGATTTAAATAATTAAAAGTGTATGGAACTCAATATGCACTCATTATTTCATTGAAATGGCAACTCAAAAGATATTAAGGTTACACATTGAATATTTAATTTAATTCTATGTTAACAAGCAGGTCTGCTTCCTTGCCTGCCTTAATAAAATTATACATTTATGTTTAATTTTTGCCTTTATTTATAGCTGATTGAACGCATCCATCATGGAGCAGATTCCACCACCTAAAGAGGTGAAGATCCTCGAGACTGCCGAGGATATTCAGGAGCGCCGTGAGCAGGTACTATTGTACTAGAAATGAAAATATTATTCTAATCTAGATCTGCATCGAAACTACTATTTTGGACTGTTCTATTGCATATTGTCACATTATTTTATAACTAGACCACTAATTAGCGCAACTTCACTCTGTAATGAATAATTAATTGGATATGCAATTAGTTGCATGCCATTGTTCTTTTGAGCCTTGCTCTGAATAGTTTTATTCATACAGACCCACTCTTTCATCCTAATTACATAATGCACAAAGTTTATTTCCTTCAAAGAGGATGCATATTAAATATTACTTTATCCGTGTTAGGTATTGAGTCGGTATGAAGACTTCAAGCAGGAGGCCCGCGCCAAACGCGAGAAGTTGGAAGACTCGCGGCGCTTCCAGTACTTCAAGCGTGATGCTGACGAGCTTGAATCCTGGATCCAAGAGAAGCTGCAGGCTGCCAGCGATGAGAGCTACAAAGATCCCACCAACTTGCAGGTACTATATAATTTGCGATTTAGAATCCAGTACATAGTAAAATTGGATGATAATATATGATAAATATAGGTAGTGCTATATTATTAAAGAACATAAGGATATTAGTAATACAAGGTTTTTTATTATTCAATCAGGCCAAGATCCAAAAACATCAAGCATTCGAAGCAGAAGTGGCAGCCCACTCGAATGCCATTGTGGTGCTGGATAACAGCGGTAGCGAGATGATCTCCGCTGGACACTTCGCGTCGGAGACCATTCGGCGACGGCTGGACGAGCTGCACCGCCTATGGGAGCTGCTGCTGTCCCGCCTCGCCGAGAAGGGCATGAAGCTGCAGCAGGCGTTAGTCTTGGTGCAGTTCCTGCGACACTGCGATGAGGTCATGTTCTGGATTCATGACAAGGTGGGTTCCTTTTCACAGTGTCTTGCCGATACCAATAGTCTACCTTTAAGAAAAAAAATTACAAAATGATTTATGGACTATATACTGACATTCTTTATATAACACAGAGTATGAATATTTGATTTTTATAAATTGACCTCCTAAGAAAATTCATTAGGGGATGAAAACTATTATTGCACTGTATGTTGACCTAAAGTGACTATCCTTTTCATAGTACAAGTTTTCCTAATATAAAAGTCAATAATAATAATAATTGGCCTGCTTATAACATCTTATTAACATCTTGATTACAATGATCAAAATCAATCACAATTAAGTTACATGGTTACCGTTTCTTACGAAGTTTTTATTACCCCACTACACAGGAAACATTCGTATGCGCGGACGAGTTCGGCTCCGACCTGGAGCATGTCGAGGTGCTGCAGCGCAAGTTCGACGAGTTCCAGAAGGACATGGCGGCGCAGGAGTACCGCGTCACCGAGGTCAACCAGCTGGCTGAACGCCTCGTGCTCGAGGGACATCCTGAGCGGGAGACCATCGTGAAGAGGAAGGATGTGAGTGATGCTATACAATCTTTTTCTATT
Organism: Polygonus leo; assembly: GCA_018250455.1. Classification (NCBI taxonomy): domain Eukaryota; kingdom Metazoa; phylum Arthropoda; class Insecta; order Lepidoptera; family Hesperiidae; genus Polygonus; species Polygonus leo. The sequence goes on along the minus strand of DWNR01000654.1, from coordinate 1,258 downwards.
TTCTTTATATATTCTGATTACAAGATAATGCAGCATACGAGCCTGTTGGTACACGATCACTGCTACTTGAGGACATCTGCATCAAATCCCATAATTATAGGATTCAAATTATAATCCAGGTTAGTTTAAATGCATTGCTACTCCTGAGGACTTTGATGCTCACCTCATTTGTAAGTATAAGTACCTACCACCACTATAGTTTGGTTATAGCATATACACAAATATTGCTTTGAAGAACAATAAGAGGGCTGTGATACCTCTCCAATCGAACTATATTAGTTCTACATAAAATGAAGCTCAATATTTAGGATGCGCGTTAGATCCGGGAAGTTAAATGACGAAAGACACTTTTATCAGTAGGCGTAGTAATAAATACAAATAATATGAACGAAATTGTTACGCCTACAAGTAGACATAATGCTTGATTTCTGTTCAATGCATAAATTGACCCTTAGTTATTGTTTAGTTTTCAAGCTGTTCATTACAATATTATATCGCTAAATTGATCGTAGGAGCTGAACGAGGCGTGGCACCGCCTGCGCCAGATGGCGCTGATGCGTCAGGAGCGCTTGTTTGGTGCGCACGAGATCCAGCGCTTCAACCGTGATGCTGATGAGACCATTGCCTGGATCTCAGAGAAGGATGTCGTCCTCGGTTCTGACGATTACGGCCGTGACCTCGCCACTGTGCAGACCCTGCAGGTATGAATTTACACTTCGCATTTTTACTATAAATTGTTTATACAGATTCCTGGTTAATTAAAAATGTGCCATAAATTGATTCCAATCAACAAACAATAGATGTTCAAACAAAAACTAGAATTATATATTTACCCTTTACTACTCCTAAACATTGATTTACCCTAAAGCAGGAAGATCATGGTTATTCGCTCCTTGAAGAAAAAAAGATGATTGAAGAATAATTGAGAGAAGATACTGCTGCCTTACCTCGATCATTTTGAAATAAACTTTCATTAGTATCTCATTAAACCACAAGTGAATGGGGAGGAATTGAGCCTAGTAGACAACGTTACATTTCTTGGAATAACTGTAGATTCCAAATTACAATGGGGACCCCATATCTTTCAGTTGGCGAGTAGACTTAGTTCTGCAGTGTACGCTATTAAGAAAATACGTTCCCTAACAGATGTTGATACTGCTAGACTTGTTTACTTCAGCTGTTTTCATAGTGTGATGTCTTACGGCATCTTGCTGTGGGGTAATGCAGCTAGTGTCAATACTATTTTTACGCTGCAGAA